>JAMPIV010012525.1:0-162762 GCA_024509875.1 Oreohelix idahoensis
ATTTACAAAATCAGATGATAATGAATTAACGTTAAACAATTAACTAAAAAAATGTTGAATAATAAATTACTACCTTGTCCTTATTCACTTTAAAGTGTCCACAAATGCTTATCATGCATTTGGTCATCATTAAACAAGTCTTAGACAGTTCTCACTTCAGGTGCACGATTGTCAAACAAAAACTTAACTTCTCTGATAGTTGTAGTGTTTTTTTGTGAGTTGCACAGTTCAATAGGTCGTCATTCACCATTCCCAGTCACAGCTGGGCGAACAGCAGTGATCTGAAACAGTTCTGAATCATGGACATCTGACTTTGGTTGACCTGTACAAACCAAGGACTATTGTTGGAATTGTGGCTATCTTTGATAATAATACCCACAATCCTAATGTAGGGTGAGAGGATTATTGTTATCAGATGTCTGCGTGAATATGCATGATTCATCGGTCAAACTCCCGCCTAGGCCCGGTCCCAAGCCCGGCTGAAAAAGGAGGAGGGCGGCCTGCATGGAGGCAATCCACCTAGAAAGGTTAAAAGTTGTAATTAATGTATTAATATATACAGTAACTGCCATCAATGGTACCTATACCTTGTAGCGGTATGGCAGCTTGCGTACCCTGACAATCCCCAGAGCTATGCCAGTGGGAGTTTTACTCCTGGTAGGTTCAACCAAGCTGGACTGGTCTGTGTGGGTAGGGGTCAGACAAAAGCTGGTACCCTGGTCCTCCAGGTTGGGGGTTTTAGCATAGGGCTGACACCCCTGTCTATGTAAAAAAAACAATGAAGTTACGGAAACAACATCAAATGAACAAACTTTGCTGCGGGATGGACATTCGGAGTCTGTGGCTCGTATGACTGTCAGTGGTGTAAGCCGAAAGGAAGCCACTGACATGAAAACGGATGTCCTGACCGCAAAACAGGATACAAGAATAGGATTTTGGAATGTCAGGACAATGTACGAGACAGGCAAACTAAGACAGGTCACGGCAGAAATGAGAAACTATAGGTTACACATCCTGGGGATAAGCGAGAGCAGATGGACAGGGGCAGGAAAAGTTAAAACAGCAACAGGAGAAACAGTACTTTACTCTGGAAGAGAGGATGGACAGCACAGTGAAGGCGTAGCCATTATTCTACAGAAAGGGATAGAAAGGACATTACTGGAATGGAAACCCATCAACAACAGACTGATACGATTGAGATTGAGAGGGAGATTCACCAACACTACAATAATACAATGCTACGCACCAACGAATGATAGCGATGAGGAGGTCAAGGATGAATTCTATCAACAACTGCAGAAAGAAATGGAGGACACACCTAGATATGATCTTGTTATAGTAATGGGCGACCTCAATGCGAAAGTTGGTACACACAATACATATAATGAAAGAACAATGGGGAAATGCGGCAGCGGAATAGCAAACGAAAATGGGGATAAGCTAATAAGTTTCTGTAGCATTAACAACCTGGTCATTGGAGGAACACTTTTCCCACATAAGGAAATTCACAAGTTAACATGGGAATCACCAAATGGTCGGGACAGAAACCAGATAGACCACATCATGGTTAACGGTAGATGGAGACATGCATTACAAGATGTGAAGGTAAGAAGAGGTGCAGATGTGGGAAGCGATCACCATTTAGTAGTTGCAAAACTGAAAGTGAAACTAAGAAGGGCTGGACCAACTGTAACTACACAGAAAAGGTTTGACATCAGCAAATTGAAGGACCCCCTTACCAGAAAAGCTTTTGCGGCCGACATTAAGAAACGATATCAATTTGCCAAAAGCCAGGAAAAGACATTGACTGATGATATAGACCAGAATTTTAACACCATTTCAACAATATATAAGGAAAGTAGCAAATCATGCTTAGGATTCCAGGAAAGGAAGAAGCAAGACTGGATAACACCAGAAACACTAAACACCATAAAGATGAGAAAGGAAATGAAAAGAAAGAAAACAGAAGCGAAGTCCCCAGGTTAAAGCAACTATATAGCGAACAGTACAGTCAACTGGACAGGGAAGTTAAACGCCAAACCCGAGCCAACAAAAGGAATTTCCTAGACGATCTTGCAAAACAGGCAGAAGAGGCAGCACTGAGAAATGAACAAAGCACAGTATACAAAATAACTAAATTCATCAGCGGAAAACAAGGTGCAAACAATATTACATTAGTAAGAGATAAGCAAGGAAATCTCATCAAGACAGCAGAGGGACAGGAAACAAGATGGGCAGAGCACTTCAGAGAAACTCTGAACAAGGAAATACCAGAGACACAATTGAATGTTCCTGAGGCTGAAAACGATCTAGATGTAAATACAGACATTCCACGAAAAGAAGAAATCATCACAGCAATCAAAGGGTTAAAGAACGGTAAAGCTCCGGGCCATGATAACTTAAATGCAGAGCTATTTAAGACAGACCCTGAGCTAGCAGCAGAACTATTAGAACCACTATTTGCACAAGTCTGGAAAACGGGGACAACACCATCAGAGTGGAACAAAGGAATAATTGTCAAACTGCCCAACAAGGGAGATCTTTCAGACTGCAATAATTGGAGAGGAATCACTCTTCTCTCAGTTCCCAGCAAAATACTAGGCAGGATAATTATACAGAGAATTTCAAAGGCAGTAGACTACAAACTGAGGAAAGAACAAGCAGGATTTAGAAAGAACAGAAGATGTGTAGACCATATATTCACTCTCAGGAACATTATAGAGCAGTGCTCAGAATGGCAAAGACAGCTTTACATAAATTTTGTTGATTTTGAAAAGGCTTTTGACAGCATACATAGGGACAGTTTATGGAAAATACTGAGGGCTTATGGAATTCCAAGCTGCATAGTGTCAATCATAAAAAGCCTCTATGCCAACTTTACGTGTAGTGTTGGGCATAGCAACCTAACCTTCGAGGTGAAGACAGGAGTACGACAGGGATGCCCCTTATCAACCACTCTATTTTTAACAGTCATAGACTGGGTGATGCGCCAGACAACAGAGGGCAGTCCAAGAGGAATAAGATGGACTACATTTTCAACATTGGAAGATCTGGAATATGCAGATGACATTGCACTGCTGGCACATTCACATCAACACATCCAGGAAAAAACGGATAGACTTAATAAATTTAGCCAGCAGGTGGGCTTGAACATCAATTTAAAGAAGTCTGAGGTCATGACGCTCAATGTGAGCAACCCTGAGCCCATATCAGTAAGGAATCAGCAACTGGTACAGACAGATACCTTCACATACCTAGGAAGCATAGTAACACCAGACGGTGGGGCAGGCAAAGACATCAACATCAGAATGAATAAGGCAAGAACAGCCTTCTTTAGCCTAAATAACATCTGGAAGTCCTCCCAATACAGCACAAGCACAAAATTAAGATTATACCAGAGTTGCGTGCTTTCTGTGCTTCTCTATGGTGCGGAATGCTGGAGAGTCACAGAGAAGGAAATGTCGAAATTGTCCTCTTTTCACACAACATGCATAAGAAAAATTCACCGAATCTTTTGGCCAAATACCATCACCAACCAAGATCTGCTTACTCGTAGCAAGCAAGAGGACATGCATACCATCATAGCTGGCAGACGCTGGAGCTGGGTTGGTCATGTCCTCAGAAGAGACCCCGATGCCATCACAAGAACAGCTATGCTTTGGATCCCTGAAGGAAAGCGAAAGAGAGGCCGACCAAAAACAACTTGGCGGAGGACTGTGGAGGCTGAGATGCAAAGAATGAACCAGAGTTGGGGCACTGTACGAAGGATGGCCACCGACCGTGCAAAGTGGAATCAATTTGTTGTTGCCCTACAAGACGCCACTAGGCGTGATGGCCACTGACTGCTTTGACGATCGGTGGTTAAGGATCGAAGAAGAAGAAGATATACAGTAAATTTACATACCCTCTCAGAATCTAATTAAAGATCATTAAAGACTGGCTTTGGTGGAGTATAGTGCTGCCTGGCTACAAATAACAAGGTTTCAGCCTCAACAAGCGTCTCTCTCTAGCCTCCGCCTTTCTGTCTTTCTGCTGTCCAAGTGAGTTTGAATTCTCCGCGACCGCCTTTTATTGGTAGAGATCGGGCGTCCGAGAAACGTGGTCCGCAACTCCGGTTCACTTCCCAAAAATTTCCAACTCAGAGGGATTTTTTGCTAGAAGTGTTTCAAACCTCGGCCTCGTGCATCGCACCTTTTCTAGTTCGAGCCTTTAGAGTTATAGTCTTCCATTCTCAGTATGTTTATCTTTCCATCCATATGTTTTTTTCAAATATCGGTCGTATTAACGATTTTATATTGAATTTCGAATAGGAAAACCACAGAATTTTTCGATGCTTTGTCACTCTTTCTTGCAAAAATCTTCACAACTACTTCATTCCTCCAAATTTCCTTGTACCTGCACATAACTTAAGTTATCCCCTATAAAAAGAGACTATTCTCATCCTTGTCTGTCCTCTCGTTCTCTTTTGCGAGTCCTAATCCTAACTTATAGATCGTGCCGAAAATGCAAGATTTGTCGGTAAATAATACCTTAGTTACCCTGTCCATATCGGGGACTATTTGGTATCGATACACAGGGAATTTCATTGTCTGCCGTAATATCGCAAATTCGAAACTATTTTTTGTCATAGCTCTGAATGAATTGTGTATAAAAATTTCCGTAATTTTACGCTAATTGCCTTATAAGGATGTTACGCACAAATAATTACTTTTTCCAAAGTCTTTGTATGATCATTTTTCGTATGTATGATCATTTTTTGACTGAAATGTGTATTATGTTTTTTACAGTCAAAGGGACATAACCCGAGTTATTGAGACTACAATTTTTTAGGAGTTTGCCTTCTCTTGTATAGAGACACGTTCGGTCTATAATTTCTTGAACGAAGCGTGACCATATCTCCTTATTTGGTAGTATCAGTCAACTGTTGTAGATGTCTGAAACCTGTCTTAACGCTTCTGTTCATGACCATAAAAGGCGCGACTGTGTAAGACTTTTATCTCGAATGTTCTTAGAACCGCTTTGTGTGAATTGATACTCACGTAGATGAGTTCTGCGCATGTCAAAAACTGGGAGTTCGTTCTGTGTGTTCCGCCCAGCTGGGAGTTTAGAAATGGTCTGAGTAGCGAGCGGACGCAACCTGCGTCTTGTGATTTTCTGAGGGAAATACGTTGTCTTTGTGGGTTAGTTAGCTAACTAGACTATTTCCCAGTATTATTCAAGCCTGCCTGGAGGCATATGTTCGTGGTTGATTTCCGAAGAAAGATAATTCCTCTTGTAGCGAACTTTTTGCTATCATCTAGAAGTTCGTCATTTTGTCGCTCCTTGCTCGCCTGTGTGATTCAAAATGGAGAGGTACTTTGACTAGGTTTTTCGCCACCGGTATCTTTATACCTGAACTTGTTATATATATATATATGGGTCGCTCTAGACCAACAAGACTATTGTCTGTGTTCCAGGATTCGTTATATCAGAGATCACGTCCAAGTCAGATGGTTAGACTTAGAAACGTTATAAAGGTCGGTTTGACCTGTATGCCCAGTATGCTATTCACGTGCAGACAGTAAACGGACTTATTGTATACATCTGATCTGCTAGCATCAGAAAGGGAGCATTTATTATTGTCTATGAACATTGAAGATCTGCAGCTGACACTGTTGCAGAAGTTATATATATTATTTATACAGCTTCACGAACCAGAACTTTATGATATCTGTTTACAATACAACTATTGAGTATTGAATCCTACATGACTATCAGTTAATATGATTTTGAATGCTGCATTCGTTATACTATGCTGGTGATGACATAAATATCATGACTGTTTTGTGGCGTGCAATAAATGGTATAAAACTAAAGCGAAGTTACCATTTCTATGACTCTACACGTCATGTTGCCTGTGGTGTACCCTGTGAACTGTTCTACTGCAACACACACAGCAACATTCTAAATCAGAGAAGACACCTACATCTTGCACTTTAATACCAGGTGTCGATAGGGGTGGCAAGTTATCATTTCAGCTCAAATCCACCCTTATCATTTTTGGTGGCCATATGTTGGTTTACTCTGATACCAGCTATCAAGGGGGTCAACAAACCCAGACATCATCATCAAGCTTTCAACATTACAGTTTCAACTCATCACCTCAATGTTTGATGAAAGATTTTGAAAGTACCCGGCGTTGCTGGAAGTTGGAAAATGTTTCAAAATACCCGGCGTTGCTCGTCAAGTTGGCAGTTTTCCTGATCTGTTAAGAAGGACAAGTGCCGTAACAACTGTTCCGGTCTCAGAGGTACTGTTGCGGGTTCAGAAGGTCAAGTGCCGGTTTGAGCAATTTATAAGATTCAGAAGGTCAAGTGCTCAAGTCAATTTGTAGAATTCAGAAGGTCAAGTTCAGAAGCTGTTTCCTGTAAGAAGCTCATTTCCTTCGTCATGGCAGTTTACGAGAGCAGATATGGATCAACGTTGGATCATTGTCCTAAGAATGCTGATCACATCCTGTTCTGAACTGTGCTGACTTTGTGGATACATAGAAGTTAAGTGGCCTGTTTTGTTTGTGAACTGTGCCCTTATGTTCTAGCTGAGCCTTCTAAATTCTTTCACACTTTTTGCTATTTGTTACATGTTATATGTTATTTATATTTGTATATTTATATGTTTATATTTCAGCGGGTTTTCTCGGTTGGGCGGTGTCTTTCAATAGAAGATACCACGTCACAGAGGTTCTACTGTTAGCGTTTTCGTTAGGGACTGTGCGAATTTCCTACTGTGAAATTTGCTAGCGACAATCGTTGCTATATCTGTTTAGTTGTGACGAGTTGTGCTTTATTTTCGTTTTTTGTATATTTTTTTTTCTCTCTTTCTTTCTGTTTTTTAGTTTTGATTTCAATTGTTTGTATTTGTAGGTCTCCTCTTTTCTATTATTCAGTTCTTTACGTAAATTTTTGTGTATACACTGTAGCGTCATTTGTTGGTCATATCTTCGCATTTTGTCATCACATTCTTTGTGATATTTCTTTTTAGTTTCGCTGTTTATTTATTTGACTTATGCGAATGTTTTCGTAGTGTTTGATCTTTGTTATTGTTTACATTGACTTTGATCTTTGTTGTTGTTTACATTGACTCTGATCTTTGTTATTGTTTACATTGACTTTGATCTTTGTTGTTGTTTACATTGACTCTGATCTTTGTTGTTGTTTACATTGACTTTGATCTTTGTTATTGTTTACATTGTTGGTGACCTTTGTTATTGTTTACATTGTCTTGTTATTGTTTGCATAGTTCTTGCATGGTTAGCTTTCACTATTGTTACATATATGCTCATGCACTATTGGTCTATAGTGCACTTATCATAACTAACTGGTGGTTTTTTGCTTATGCACTATTGTAGTGCAGTTATGATAAATAACTGATGGTTATGCACTGATTTGTGTAGTGCACTGATAATTAAGAGGTGACTTGTGATATTATTATACATTTGATAATACAAGTTGGTGTCAAGTCTTGTTTCCCACAGAGATTGGAGTAAACATAGTGATTATACAAGCACTTTATTAAGTCTTGTTGCTATTAAGATTGAAATAAGATAATTAATTATTTCAGGTTCTGTACTCACATTTTAGACATCATGTCTACATTTGAGTACTTTATTGAGCAGGGTAAAGCCCTTGGGAAGACAGGTGATAAATTAGAAGAATTTGCGACTGTTCAATATGCCAAGGCATTGAAGTCGGAAGAAAAGAAAATGAAAGAACAAACTGAACAAAAGAGAATAGATGCTGAGATAGAACAAAAGAAACTGCAGATGCAGGTGGATGAGAAAAGATTACAAATGGAAATGGAAAAACAAAAAAGAGAAGCAGAATCTCAGGAGAAGAGACTTGAAAAAGAGGCTGAAAATAAGAGACTTGAAAAAGAAGCTGAAAATAAGAGACTTGAAAAAGAGGCTGAAAATAAGAGACTTGAAAAAGAGGCTGAAAATAAGAGACTTGAAATAGAGGCTGAAAATAAGAGACTTGAAATAGAGGCTGAAAATAAAAGATTAGAAAAACAAGCTCAGGTTGAAGAAAGAAAATTGCAGGCACAGGCTGAGGCTGAAGAAAGAAGGTTACAAAGAGAGTCTGATGAGAGAAAAGCAAAAATGGAGCATGAAGAAAAACTCATAGCTTTAGAGTTAGAGAAGTTAAAGTTATTGAACGCTGGTAATGCTAATGATGCAAATAAGGTGTCAGATAAGACTAATGCTAAGGATTTCAAGCTTAATCTACCAGCATTTAATCCCTCAATCGATGATATAACATTTTATCTAGATAGATTTGAAAGTGCATGTAATGTGCATAATATAGATAAAACATTATATGTTTATCATCTGTCCAAGATACTTAGAGGTGATGCTTTGACTTTGTTGAGTATGGTAGATGTGCCTGACAAAAACAACTATGAGGTTGTCAGAGCAGCATTGTTAAAGAAGTACCAACTTAACGAGGACGGATATCGTCTTAAATTTAAAAACATGTTACCAGAAACTGGAGTTGAATTCTCTGAATTCATCTCAAGCATACGTCTTACTTTTTTACGATGGGTTGAGTTGTCTAAGACAGAAAGTACATTTGAAGCTCTCATGGACTTACTACTTAGAGACAAGGTTATGTCTTCTGTTAATGAAGCTTTTCTTTCTTTTCTTCATGAGCGTAAGCCTAAAAACATAAAAGAAATGGAAGAATACTGTAGCCAGTATGTTACTGCGCATCCTCACATAACCATTAGCAACTCTAAAGTAAAAGAAGGTCTGCCAGTTGCTTCGGCAGCACCTTATGGCCCAAATTTTATGCGTAAATTTCAGGGTAGCCAGCAAAATTTCAATAAAAAGAGTAACCGTAATTATGCCCAGAACCATAGTAATCAATTCCAGGGTGATTCTTCTTCCCAGAACTGGAGACATCCTAATACTACACGTTATTCTACTCCGGTTAACTTTAGAAATTTCCACAAAGGTAATCGGCATAGAGGGAAATATTTTTTGCAGAGACCTCAATACCAAGATAATAGAGGTTCTCAACAGCATAGAGATGGTAATGACAGTTATGGAAACTGGAACTCAAACCAGGATAAAAATTACAGTAGGGACTTTAATGATAATTGCAGAGGCAATAATGGTCGCGGTAGATCGCAACATAAGAGAAAAAGATATCAACAGACAAACTCTGTTCAACAAGAATCTCAGGGAGCAGATAAACAGATTAATAATGATAAAGACCATAATGCTATCGGATGCTCATCTTTTGATTTTGGTAGGGCAAATAAATGTATCCAATGCAGTACTTTATTTGATCCGAAGACCGTTAGTACTCTAAGCTGTGGTCATCCTTTGCCCGCTCTTCCTGCTAATGTTGCTCATGATGGGAGAGGTTCTCTTATATTACATAAGGGGCTTGTAAATAGTAATCCAGTCTCGGTGTTGTTTGATTCTGGATGTACTACTGTCGGCGTTAGGCAATCTCTTGTAGATCCATCCTGTGCTACAGGAAAGGTCATCAAATGTGTCACATTTGGTGGCACGTTGGAAAAGTATCCTACTGCTATAATACATATTGCTACTCCTTTCTTCACGGGAGAGGTCCACGCGTGTCTACTTCCAAACCCTATTGCGGACCTTATTATTGGTCGTATTCACGGAGTTAGGGAATGTACCCCACAGCAGATCGCTGTTTGGGAAGAGCAAAACATTGAAGCTACCAATGCGGTGGTCACAAGAGCACATGCTCTGGATCCACCTCAAACTTCATTAACTAATAATGATGAAGTAAATGACCAAGATAGTCACTTGACTATTACACGTGACTCATTTATCAAATTGCAAGAAGAAGATCCTTCTTTACAAAAATTCTTCATTCTAGCAAAAAAAGGTGATCCTAATCAAAATACTAATAGAAAGTCTTGGATTTCTATGAAGAACGGCGTACTTGTACGTATAGTACAAGACTCGACTACGTCCACTCATTCACAAATTCTTGTGCCTAAGAGCATGAGATTGCAAATATTGCAACATGCTCATGACTCGCAATGTGCTGGACATATGGGTTTTTCCCGTACAAAGTCGAGGGTTCTTGCGGCTTTCTTTTGGCCATTTGTGAGCAAGGACATACGAATGTACTGTCGCTCTTGCAAAGTATGTCAGGAGGTCAAATCTAAAGGACCACGACATGCTGCGCCTATCCAGGCTGCTGACATTCCTATTCGCCCTTTTCAAAAAATGGCAATAGATATTATCGGTCCTTTTAGAATTAAGTCGGCTAGAGGACATCAATTTATCCTTACATGTGTCGATATGTGCACACGTTGGCCAGAGGCAATACCTCTCAAGAGCATCTCAACTGCTGATATCGCAGACGCTCTTTGGCTGATATTTTCTCGCTTGGGTTTTCCCGGAGAAATATTGTCAGACCATGGCACTCAACTTATATCAGACACTATGTCACAGGTAATGTCTATGCTACACATTAAAAGGTCTCTCAGCAGTATCTATCACCCAATGTCTAATGGGTTGGTCGAACGTTTAAATAGGACTCTGAAAACTTTACTTGGTAAAATAACTGAGGATCATCCTCAGGATTGGGACAGGGTCTTACCCGCGGCTCTCTTTGCGTATAGAGAGGTCCCCAATGAACATACAGGGGTTTTCCCCTTTTGAACTTGTCTTTGGCGCGCAACCGCGCGGCCCTATGTCTTTACTTCACGATCTAATCACTGCCGATAATATTAGCGATGAAACTCAATCTTCTTATGAGTACGTCATTGCTCTTAGGCAAAAGATCATCGAGGCATGCAAACTAGCAACTTCGTCTTCCGAATTTGCTAAAGAAAAGGCAAGGCAGTTTGCAAATAAGAATAGATGTCTACGACAACTTTGTCCAGGTGACAAAGCTCTCGTTCTACTTCCTTCAAGGGAGAACAGACTTCTAATTGCATGGAAAGGTCCATATGCAATAGTCTCCAAAATTTCTGATGTCGACTATGTTGTCGATATTGATGGAAAGCATAAAACTTTCCACATAAATATGCTCACGGAATTTTATGAAAGACCTGACTATTTGCAGCCTATTTTCCAGGCAACGGACAATTCTCAAGTACCTCATGGTCAGTACTCATCTCTGTCAGTTATACAGGATGAGGAAACTACTTTTTCTGATGTCAATCTTCCTCTTTCTATGGTCCCACTTTATTCTACGGAATCTTGGAAAAACGTGACCGTTTCTCCAAATCTTTCCGCGGAGGAACATCGACAAGTTTCTTCAATGTTGCAAACATTTCAGGATGTTCTTACAGACATCCCGGGACACACACATGTCATTGAACATGACATTGTGCTAACTGATCATAATCCTATCAGAGTCAGACCCTATCCAATACCTATCCATTTCCAGTCTCAAGTCGAAAAAGAATTGGATGAAATGATACGTTTGGAAATCATTGAACCATCCACTTCAGCATACTCTTCGTCTATGGTTATTGTTCGAAAGAAGGATAATAACATTCGCATTTGCGTAGATTATCGCAAATTGAACCAAGTTACGAAGTTCGATGCTGAACCTATGCCTTCATTAGAAGAGCTACTCAATAAACTTTCTAATTCTAGATTCTTTACCAAACTAGATTTGTCTAAAGGTTATTGGCAAGTCCCGCTAACTGAACGTGCCAAACCTTTTACAGCTTTTTCTACACCTAGGGGTTTATTCCAATGGAATTTCATGCCTTTCGGTCTTATGAACGCCCCTGCTACATTCGTACGCATGATGCGGCGAATTCTCGCATATCGTACAGATGTCATAGCATACCTAGATGATATCTGTCTATTCAGTGATTCCTGGGAAGATCACTATTTGGGTTTATACGAATTACTGTCTACTCTTCGCGAGTATAACTTGACTGCAAAACCCTCTAAAGCCTTTATAGGATTTAGTGAGATTTCTTTCCTAGGTCATCGTGTTGGTCGTGGTCTTTTAAAGACAGAGGACCACAATGTTTCAAAAATACTTAACATTTCGGTCCCTAAGACGAAGAAACAAGTAAGGAGTCTATTAGGTTTGATCCAATTCTACGGACGATTCATTCCGAATCTGTCCTCCATTATGGCACCGCTTTCTACTTTATTGAAGAAAGGGTCGCCTAATCTGATCCGCTGGTCTAAAGAATGTCAATCCTCATTGGACCAGGTTAAAGCCCTATTTTCATCTCCACCTATTCTTAGGTTACCTACTATTGAGAAGACTTTTGTTCTTCGAAGTGACGCCTCGTCAACTGGGATTGGGGCAGCACTAATGCAGGAGTATTCTGATACTCTGCATCCGGTGATGTATATCTCTAGGAAATTAAATGCTGCAGAAAAGAATTACTCGGTTTTAGACCGTGAGTTATTGGCTATGGTATGGTCTATTCTGAAGTTACAAAGATTTCTTCTAGGCGCACATTTCATTGTGGAAACCGACCAGAAAGCGCTTACTGCTATTCAGAGCAAAAACTTGAAGAGCTCGAGGTCCACTCGTTATGCCATAGCTCTTCAACCATTTCATTTCTCGGTTCGAGCTATCCGTGGTTCGGACAATGTAATGGCAGACATTCTGTCCAGATGCCCACACGATTCCACATGATTCTTCTGTCATATATATATATATTTCCTGATATACAGTCCAATATTATAATGACATGTTAGTAGATTTTTTCTCACTTTTTTTTTTTTTTTTTGAGGGAAATTTATAACATTGTACCATGTAATTATCTAAGAAGGCTTAGTTAGTGATATACGGGCCAAAAGATCACTCGGCCACATTTAAATAATATATTTGCATAATTGTATTAAGAGATTTACCAGTTGTCTTTAAGATTTGTGTTATTGATATTTTCGCAGCACATCATTGAAGTCTGCGAGATTATGTCCATTGTGGAACTTTGAGGATATCAAGTCCTGTCCTAGATTGGGAGCGGATGATGTCCACATCTTCTATTGCTTGTTTATGTCAACAAAGAACAACATTGTATTACTTATTAATTACTGATGCATTATATAATGTAATAAAATAGTGCGGTATATTAATATATTACACCGCTGTTTGCACAACACATTATATGATATCATAATAATATATTTAATTTCATATATTGGTATGAGAGTAATTTGACTTTTATTATGATGTTGCCATCATTGTGGCTTGTGTTGGTGGCACCTTCCTGGAATATATACGCGAATACTTAGATACATTTTTTCTCTAAGGACCTGGGATATGATCTCAGTTTCGCTCCATGTGTTGAGCTAGTTTGTTAGGTATATATCCGCGCATCATACGTGCGTTAGGAGCCTAGATTTTTCCGGCTCCAGGATTTTTAAAAAAAAAAATGTTTCATTTTTTTTTCCCGGGAGGGTGCGGTAATGTTACGCACAAATAATTACTTTTTCCAAAGTCTTTGTATGATCATTTTTCGTATGTATGATCATTTTTTGACTGAAATGTGTATTATGTTTTTTACAGTCAAAGGGACATAACCCGAGTTATTGAGACTACAATTTTTTAGGAGTTTGCCTTCTCTTGTATAGAGACACGTTCGGTCTATAATTTCTTGAACGAAGCGTGACCATATCTCCTTATTTGGTAGTATCAGTCAACTGTTGTAGATGTCTGAAACCTGTCTTAACGCTTCTGTTCATGACCATAAAAGGCGCGACTGTGTAAGACTTTTATCTCGAATGTTCTTAGAACCGCTTTTGTGTGAATTGATACTCACGTAGATGAGTTCTGCGCATGTCAAAAACTGGGAGTTCGTTCTGTGTGTTCCGCCCAGCTGGGGAGTTTAGAAATGGTCTGAGTAGCGAGCGGACGCAACCTGCGTCTTGTGATTTTCTGAGGGAAATACGTTGTCTTTGTGGGTTAGTTAGCTAACTAGACTATTTCCCAGTATTATTCAAGCCTGCCTGGAGGCATATGTTCGTGGTTGATTTCCGAAGAAAGGTAATTCCTCTTGTAGCGAACTTTTTGCTATCATCTAGAAGTTCGTCATTTTGTCGCTCCTTGCTCGCCTGTGTGATTCAAAATGGAGAGGTACTTTGACTAGGTTTTTCGCCACCGGTATCTTTATACCTGAACTAGTTATATATATATATATGGGTCGCTCTAGACCAACAAGACTATTGTCTGTGTTCCAGGATTCGTTATATCAGAGATCACGTCCAAGTCAGATGGTTAGACTTAGAAACGTTATAAAGGTCGGTTTGACCTGTATGCCCAGTATGCTATTCACGTGCAGACAGTAAACGGACTTATTGTATACATCTGATCTGCTAGCATCAGAAAGGGAGCATTTATTGTTGTCTATGAACATTGAAGATCTGCAGCTGACACTGTTGCAGAAGTTATATATATTATTTATACAGCTTCACGAACCAGAACTTTATGATATCTGTTTACAATACAACTATTGAGTATTGAATCCTACATGACTATCAGTTAATATGATTTTTGAATGCTGCATTCGTTATACTATGCTGGTGATGACATAAATATCATGACTGTTTTGTGGCGTGCAATAAATGGTATAAAACTAAAGCGAAGTTACCATTTCTATGACTCTACACGTCATGTTGCCTGTGGTGTACCCTGTGAACTGTTCTACTGCAACACACACAGCAACATTCTAAATCAGAGAAGACACCTACATCTTGCACTTTAATACCAGGTGTCGATAGGGGTGGCAAGTTATCATTTCAGCTCAAATCCACCCGGTAAGACAGAATTAGCGGTGAATAATACACAAACAACGTGGAATTCCTGCATCCCACTAATCGATAGGCCCATGGTTCACATTGCAGATCCAGTGCCTGGCCCAAGTCGATCTGATATAAAAATTAGCTTGAGCACGAGCAAGAATGTTGAATCTCATAATACTGTCTGCGCTCAGCCTAAACCTACGTATAAAACCATTGTCGATATTTCTTTCTTCAACAACCTTCTTAAAAATGTATGTTGCAATTTGTGTAAGCAAAGCACATTGCAAACAAGAACTGACAACACCAAGTCTAAAGGTTTCTCTCTCTTCCTGGAAGTTGTGTGTCACACATGTGAAAAAGCAATTTCTAGAACGTACACATCCGAGAGGGAACCAGCAGGCCGCGGCCCTCGTGGACATGCAATCAACAAATCTGCTGTTCTTGGTGCCCTCATGTCTGGAATGGGCCCATATACATTTAATCTCTTCTGTGAGAACCTAGACCTCCCTGGCCTGCACCAGAAAACATTTCTTACATAAAACATCATACCATCACACGATGATGAGTATTTTCTGTTAAAGATTATTCAATTCTTTTAAACTGTTAAAACTTAGTTGATTATTAAATCTGTTATTTGTAAATATACTAATTTAACGTCGGTTTAATCATTTTGGATGTACTGCATGTTTGTCTCAGTCAATTTACTAATTACATTCTAAACAGAGCTATACCAGAATAATAAGAATTCCACTGAGTAAATCAGGGTGGGGGCTTGAACGAGCTGAACTTAATAATTGCTTAATTCTTCATAAAAGGCAGCGGACCAGATATAAGTTAACAATTGCCATGCCCAATGCAGCATTGTTCTTGACTTCTGAAATATCTTATGAACACACCCTTGAGATAGAAGCATCATTATCCTTCTATTTACAACTCTTCCAAGAGTAATCTTGTGCGAAAGTAGACACCTTTGAAGACCCATATTAGATACTCTTGAGTTTTAGCCACTGTTAGACCACTACTGCAAAGCAGGGGATGCAATTCCGTGACATTTTAGCATTCGTCTTAACATAGAGACGACAGATTTAGTCTTATTAAGATTGGCATGTTTTTCCTCGAAACTGCTAGATTCATTTAATTAAACCTTTCAGATAGTTCTGAGAAATAAGCAATGTCAAGCTTAATCTCTTTGAGTTCAATCACTGAGATAACATTCGTGTCTTCAAGTAACTTCGCAACAGTGTCAAAGAAAAAACAAGAGTCGTAAAAGCGTTTCACGCAGTTGCCTTTTGATAGCCGACGAACTTCTGTTTGAAGTTGCAAACGTTCTAAATCCTTAGCTCTGAGCTCTCGGAATAGATGATAATCAAGAGGATTGGCTTTGATTTTATTCCACGCAGTAATGACGTCATGTAAAGACCTTTTTAAGAAATTAAAATATGCTATTCTTTGAAATTAGCAAGTTCAAAAATACGACAGGAAGGAATATTGAAGAGACAGGTGACATCAAAGGGAATAATGAAAAATAAAGTGAGCTCCCGTATAAATGAAAGGTAAACAAACAATTTAAAGATCGGTATGGAGTCAATTTTACAAATGAACGTTAAACCAAAAAATAAACAATGGACGTACCAGGATCTATCCTGCTTCAGCTTTAGTCACAAGCAGGAGACACAGATGAGAAAGAGAGACAGGTTACAAGAAACACAAAAAAAAGGACGTCTAAACACGCGGAAAAAATTATATGAACAGCGATGAGCGACACAAAGACGGGACAAGGAAGAAAGAACATGAGAAAAAAATAACTCTACATAAGCAGTAAAATACAGAAAAAAAAAATAAATATCAACGCAAAGACATAAACAACAAATATCCAACAAGGAAAATGAAATAAAAAAATAATAATATAGTCGTATTTGATAGAAAAATCCAAAGCCGAGACATCAAGCGACCTAACAACAGGAAGTCAAAAGATATGACAGGAAGAAAATTGAAAATATAAAAGATATACAAAGGTAGCACAGGAATAAAGTACACTTCATAATTTAGAAATCAGTGAACCAAACCGGCATACTCCCTGGATATTTGAAGGAAATCAAATAACAACAAGGTCAATTTATATTTTGTTAATTTATTGTCCACTGATAATAACGCCACAAAGATTGCTGACTAGCTTGGTCACAGTTGTCTCATGGAAATTCATTTCTACATCCTTTAAAAAAATCAAACATATTTCCTTGAAATAAAAAAATTAAATAAAAAAAATTATGTACGCTTATTTGTTAAAAAGTGAACTTCGTGTATACTCAAACTTAACAGATTATTTACTGTATAGATACGTTGTGACTATTTGAATAAACAATGGCTTCTAAACAGTTCCACTATCGATCCCCACACAGATACTTCTTCTCAAGTAACAGCGGGGACTTATAAAGGCATGAGGTAACAAAATATGGAATTTACACCTGTGATTATGACTATTTCCATCGCTACACTTTTCATTTACTACGATATAATTTTTGCTGATTTCTGTAAACGCTTTGACGTATTTCTAATCAAGTTCTTAGATCGCTGTTCCATGTGAATTTCATTGCAGAGGTTGAAGGTTCGAAACTCCTCCAGGTAGACATCGTCAAGGTGACGTACGTTGACATGCTGTCCTCGAAGATGAAACCCCTCTAAAAGAACACTTGAACTGTCCGAGTCTGGAGAGAGCTCAAACAACCACATGCACAGATGATGGTAATCTGAAGATCACATTAAACCAAGATATAACCAGGCAGTTCCATGTTTCTAGAGAAGCTCTAAGATCAAGTCAGAGTTAGGACATTCAAAACAAGAGAATTATAGTCCTTACGACTGAAAGTATAATAAATTAAATAACACCACAGCAGTTCCAACACTGAAGTCATAAACAGTATATTATTATTTTCTTCAAATATCCATCATTCCTTACTCTACAGCTCCCCAATGGAGCATAGCCCATAAGGCAGTTCATGCCTAGTCCTCCTATGAATGCTGTTATGTTAACTTTATAATATTGCGTGCCTTTAAATTAATGCTTGGAACCGAAGACGCAGCTAGAGAGATAAATGCAGTCAGCGACCCATAACTTGACTGCTTGCGTCAGCGAACCAGAGCTGACCGAGACCTTACTTTACCTCCAAGTGGTGGTCCTGGAAACAGGCTGCACCACTGCAGTCTGGCTGAGAGAGTAGGGATCGAAATGGGAAGGCAAACCCGGTCCCAAAAAATGTCGTGCTCAAGTCGGATGTGTCGGCCGAAAGGTGTAAAAATCGCAGCTTTGCTGTAAACAGACACAACGCAACCAACGCCCTTTTCAGGACGAACGAGGAAGAAGAAGAAGAAATTAATGCTTAAAGTAACACGTGGGAATTAAAGGATATTACGACTCGTAGTATGCAATATAAATGAGAGTGGAAGGGCGGAATGTTAGACGGGCCTGCGCGCCCAATTCTTCGCCCTTCGAAAATAAAGTTCGTTCGTTCGTTCGTTCCCGTGCCATCAACTCGTGCTGTTTCCACGACTTCCTCATCCCTTTCATTGTGTCTGTAGTTCTCTTTTCCGTGTTTTTTGTCGGCATCCCTGTAGCCCTGTTACCACGAAGATTCCAGCACACGGACTGCGTTGTAATGCTTTTAGCAGGTTTCATCCGTGTTAGGTCCTGTCTATCGCCAATGTCTTTTCTTCTTCTCTTGTTCCACTGACACTTGTTTGGTTCTTGTCATCAGCTCCACATTAATATATTTGCATGTGATTAAATCCGCAGAGAATCTACCACACGGGAAAACATCAAATTTCGTAACATCCAACAATATTAACCCCACCTTTTGCCGAACATGAGAAACACTTCTCCTGTGTTCATTATCTTCCTTTCTATTCTCTTCCTCTTTGTTTGGCAGAGTCCCAGAATGTAGGCCGTACAGTCTTTCCTTTTTTTTTAAGTATACGACAATGCCAGGAGCCCAATCTATGTATTTTTGTTGAAGACAAAAATGTTAATCAGAAGCCCATATACCTTTCACCTTTCTATAAACCGTCTAATTAAGAAAAAGCTGACAAACTGGCAAAGGAAGGTGGAAAGTTTTCCTCAACCATAAATTTAGAAGATGCAAAGAGTTTTATCAGAATGAGATAGAGAAACAAATATGATGCAGGGCATCCAGGACACACACAAAATAATGCACGTTACTAGCTCAGCAGAAAGAGAACAACTAATAATCTTCAGACACCGTACAGGCCATAACAGATTGAGATATTATCTATTCAACAATGCTAAAGATAGCAACTACTGATGACTGAAACTGTAGCACTGATAACATGACTGCTGAACATCTGCTTCAAAGATGCCCAACACAGAAGGAACATAGACATCATATACGGCCGTTACCAGTGCTATTTTGAGAAAAAACTCTATGGAAATACAAATAACCCGAAGCTGACCTCTGCTTTCTTTGAACAAATTTAAGTAGACGTCTGAGAGTGTACGAAAAAGAAAAAAAAAGAAACCACTTAATTAACCCGCTTGGTAGAGGATCTTCCTGAACGGCTGAACTAATTTATCTGAACTACTTGCTTAGGATAACTTGTTTATATTCGCTAAAGTGTTTTTTTTTTTTGGTTTAAAGTGTATTTAAGATGGGATGGTTGATGCTACTCCCAGCCCTCCTTAGTCGTATTTTACGACATGCTTGGTAGGTCACAGCGTTACTTCTTTTCGAGCCGCAGTACTATAGGACAGAATGGCAGTTACACGTTAAATACGATGGTTATTTCCAGCAGACCTGTACTTCAGTTTATTTTTACTGGCTTTTCTTTAACTTGCAAAGTATGTCGCTCTCTTGTCACCTTCAAATCTTGCAATCGATTTTTCAATCACTTCCAGATGAGCAATAACTCTGAAACTTGGCATAGTTGTGAATTCACCATGACAATACAATAATCACTCGTAAAAATAATAAAATTAATAAAATTAATATAAATATAATTTTTTTTTGTATTGTATCATCAGTGAAATGGGCGATAACTGCAAATAATCTAGGTGTATTCTTTCCAACAAGATTGTATCTCTTAGAGACATATTGAAACTTCTCTCCCCCCCCCCCCCCCCCCCCCCCCCACCCCTCCCACACACACATTTTCGCACGCGCGTGCACAGACAACTGACAACTACATTTTTAAAAATGTAATTTACAACTCTTATGAAAATAAAAAAAATAAAAATAACACCCAAAAAATTACTAACTTTCCGTGTAATATACTAAATAATGATATCCGCCTCCTGTGCTCTGGACTCGTTTATCGCAAACTGATAATATCATTAGCGGATCTATTCCATTTGACTTAAATTTAAAAACAACAAAATAACAAATATTTAAAAAGAATTTAAACACAGGCATTAAAAAGCCACAAATAATTTTTCAAGGAGTTTATAGCTTGCAGTCAAAAAATGTAACATTAAATTGACAAAAAGCCTGGGGCGCACGCTTATCGTATATTTTATCCATAAGTGTGTAATGAAGTATTAAATTATATTAAAGAGTCATGCTCATACGTTTGCTATCACACATATATTAACTGAATCAACTATGATTGTTATGTTTTAAAATAACATGTAACAAATTTAATAATCAATTAGTTTTCACAGGTTAAAATAGCGATGAAATAATGATAAATTTTAGATGTAAATCAATTTTTGTATTCATTGAGACTTTAGGTGAGGATGTTAAAGAAATAAATATTGTCCTGTTGCTGTTTCCTGGTGTCGTAGATTTTTGATAGGAAAATTAAGACTTGGGTTGGTCCCTTCTGAATAGATTAGAATAAGTGATAGTCACAGTGAGAGGTAGTAAATAGAAATAGATTTCCACGAGTGAGATGGTAGAAATTTATAGAGGCTGTCCCGGAAATCGAGAATCTCTCTCTCTCTCTCTCTCTCTCTCTCTTTCCGCCTATCTTCTACAACAGATCCAGAGGAGTCAGACAGTCTATAAAAATGTATGTATATATTAATATATCTCTATCCACTCACGTGCCCGCACATACAAGTGACGACAGTTAGACACACATACGTAGGAAAACTATAACAAAGATTATATAGATATTATGGGAACGAACTGACCACCACACTGAAATAAATGTAGGTATAGTTTAATTATCATAGTAAACTTACATCACAACAGATAAAATACATCAAATGCATGTATACATAGTCATAAAAATCAAGGAATGCTACAATAGTGATAGACCCGTTTGTATGGTCCTTCCCCTGGATTTATAGCTCACAGTCCCGTTAGAAGAAAGTGATAACCCCAGAGAGTTACAGATACATATGATTGAGTCTATGGTTTCCCCCTTTTAAGTTATGGACAGACTTGATACTCTTCTTTATTCTAAGGGAAAATATTGTTAGCAATAACTTGCATAAAGGAAGTTACAGCGTGGGTGACTCAACAAAGAACATCCTTCAGTCTACTTTCACTCGGTTCTTTCATCAGGGCCCTGACTCACACAACCTTACCTAAACTCGTGCTGTTGTTCGCCGTCTGGCGCAAACTTCGGGACACTCACACACTTGTTATCTGTTTCTGTCGTTTAATGAAGCGGATCCTAGCTCTGCAGATTTGTTTGTTGGTTTTATCAAAATGGATCCGGGGAGCGTCTGCTTCATGCGATAGTTATTTCAGACTAAAGTTAGTGTCACTTGACTCACGAGGTAAGAATTAGGCTTAAACGGGCACACAGTGTCAGAACACGAGGTTTCCCTTAATTAGGGAGGTGACCGGTGGACAACTTCTCTCAACAGATAATCTAGGTTCACCACACACTTTGTCAACAATGTCGGAAAGTTAATGTTTTAGATTTCTGTAATTATTCTCGCCACAAAGTAGCCTCAACACAGAGTTCGAGGAGAATATGATCTGCCTCAAAGGCCCAGTATAAACATTTATTCTTTAAAATAAAACTGTTAGTGGGATTGGTATTCTGTCTATCTCTGAAGGCACACGCACTGTCAGACAGGTGGTACTCGAAAACCCCACGTGGTTAAAGATATAACATGTTTATGTTTCTCACAGGTATGTCTCTGTACTAAACGCCGGCAAAATTTGGGTTACCCCAGTATTCACTGAATAAAGAAAAACACATATGAAATAGTTTACATATTATGTACTCGTTATAACTTACATTTTAAACTGCAAGCATAAAGCTTGACTTGACGTTTAAACTTCCCGTGAAATAAGTTATATATATAAAAATCCATCATCATGAATTAGGAAGACATACGTATTCCGTCAACACTCATGAGGCATCTAGCATTTATAAGTTAGTTTTAAAGTATATTCTCTCGTCTGATTATTTAGAAGTTAATTTAATTCATTAATAGCCGACTGAGTTTAAGCTAGAAATTATAATTTCTGTTTTCCACTGTAACTCGTCACTATAAAATAATACAGAGTATATAAATTAAGCACTCTGCACCAAATCTAACTAGTGAAATATGAAATAAGCGATTATCACTTAATCACTCACAAAATCTATATATATATATATATATATATATATATATATATATATATATATATATATATATATATATATATATATATATATATATATATATATATATTTACCTCAACACAGAACTACAGGTGGTCGCACAACTTTAGAATCATACGCTGATATATTTCATGAAGTCTAGAAGTTTTACAAATTGTCGAAACAAACTGAGAAACTTCGCTATACAGCTTATTCTATTCACGAGCAACCTGTCTACTGCGAATTTTGAGGACTGAATGAAAATAAAGTTTAACATTCTGGTTATATCTATTACCAGACAAAGGGGTCCCAACTTATTTCGCAAAACGAAATAATCTCCCCTTCTCATTCTTAAACACCTTACATAAACTAGAAGATTACCATGAACTCGTGCGTTTTCACACCTCACGCTGACCAGGGCCAACAGTGAGTGCCTTGTCAGCTGGGATTTCCAGAAAAATGTCTCAAACTGCGCCGAGGAGATGTCGGTTATCGCGCCTCACCTGAGCGCTCAGCCGATGCAACTCGTTGTGGCAGGTGAAAATGCAGACAAAATGTCGCCTATAGGTCTGGCGAAAGCGAATATTCACAGTTTCGTCCACTACGCAATAACCTCCCGAGCCTGGCATCTACGTAATAACATCACTAGTGCGTTTCTAAATGAGAACAGACACTCGGCGAAAGTTTGAATGGGAAAATAGTAATGTTTAAGTCGCAAACGAACGAATGCGAAAAATTACAAAAAGGATAAAAGAGTGATAATAAAATAGAGGACACGGGTGAAGAAAAGAAGAGTATATAGAGAATTTAATGATCATAACCCTTTGTAACAGAACGTCCCCCCTTTAAGATATGGAAGTACTCCATGTCTACGTTATGGAATTAAATTTCCTATATCCGTAGCTTCAGGGTGTCTGTCTTCTTCCCTCTCATCTCCCCCTTCCATCTCTGTGCAAGTCCTACTCATGAAGTCTGCCCCAACATTTTGTTTACCTGGGATGTATTCAACTTTAAAAGAATATACACTTAGCAGCAGTGCCCAGCGCATTATTTTCGCATTAAATTCGTTATTAGCACCGAGAAACGCCAGTGGGGCATGGTCAGTCTGCACTGTTAATGTCGCTCCGTAAAGGTATTCGTGGTGCCTCCTTATACCATGAACTAATGCGAGACATTCTCTTTCCACTGTGTAGTAGTTTTGCTCTGCCTTATTCAATTTACGAATGCCGTATGCTACTGGGAATAGCTGGTTCGGATCGTCGTCGCCCGCCTGAAGCAGAGTTGACCCAGTGCCTTGACCTGATGCGTCAACTCGCAATACGAAGGGTTTGGTAATATCCGGCAGTCGCAGAATTGGATATTCAGACAACTGTTTCTTGAGCGTGACGTAAGCGTCTTCGCACTTAGGATCCCAGATAATTCTCTCCGGTCGCCCCTTTTTCGTAAGGTCAGTAAGGGGTGCTGTTAAACCATTGAAGTTTTTGATGAATTTCTGGTAGTAAGCACATAGCGATAGGAACGATCGCGTTTCTTTCTTCGTCTTTGGCCTCTTCGCTGCACGTATCTTCTCTACGTTCTTAGCAACTGGCCACATAGCACCGTGAGCAATGGTGTGCCCCAGGAAGTCAAGTTTTTCGAAGCCGATTAAACATTTGCTAGGTCTAGCTGTGAGTTCAGTTTCCTGTAGTCTCCTGAGGAACATCTCGACCGTAGCAGTGTGTTCTTCGTATGTGTCCGTTGCAATTAGTATATCGTCCATAAAATTGTGGATATATGGACTGTGCAATGGCTCTAACAGCTTTCTCATCATCCTTGTGAACACTCCTGGTGCGTTGTGTAATCCGAAAGGCATCACGTTAAACGTATAGTGTCCTTCACTGGTGCTGAAAGCTAGCAAAGGCTTAGTTTCCTCTTTGACTGGTCTCTGATAGTAGCCCTTACTCAGCTCAATCTTTGAGAAAATCCGTGCCTTGCTTAGCTTGCTAAACAGCTCAGAAGCGCGTTGGAGTGGTTCCGGCTGAAATTCCGTTACTGTGTTAAGTAGCCGGTAATCGATGCACAGCCGAACTTCCTTATTGGGCTTCTGCAACAGCACTACGCTCGCACTTTAAGGAGACGTGGACTCACTAATAATTCCTGTTTTACGTAGCTTGTCTATCTCTGCACGTAGCGTATCAGCTTTCGCATACGGAATAGGGTAAACTCTGGTTCGAACCGGTGTCTCGTTTGTAAGTTTCATCTCGAACTCTACGAGATGTGTTCGTCCAGGTACATCCGTTAGCACCGCCGTGTAGTGGTTCAGTAACGGCTTCGTTTCTGTCTGTTGTGCTTCAGAGAGAGTGTCACCAAATTTTACATCTCCGACACGTTCAGTTTGTTGCAATAGATATTCCATGCAACTATCGTCATCTTCAACATCCTCTGTAGCTATGGCGATCGCCAGGAGATGTTCGGGGGATGGCACCGGTCTTTCCACGTATTTCTTTAACAGATTCACATGGTAAACCTTCTCCTTTCCTTTGATAGAGATCTGATAATTGGTTCTCGAGATCTTTTTCAGGACGGTGAACGGCCCTTGCCACCCGATGCGTAGTTTGTTGCTTCCGGTTGGCAATAACAACAGAACTTTCTCCCCTGGTTGTAGTTCTCTCTCTCTCTCTCTTTCGCTGTTCGATTGTATCGTTTAGCGTGCCTAGCGCGGGCTTGCTTAAGGTTTGTTGTAGCTAGATCCCATCCTAGCTGTAGCCTTTCCTTCAATTCCGATACATATCTAATGGCTGAGACGACTGTCTCATCCGCCTTCTGGTCTGTCAGGGACCGAAGTAATGCTTCAAGCGGCCCCTTGATAGGTCTGCCGAATAGAAGCGTAGCTGGAGGGAAACCCGTAGAGGCCTGGGGAACTTCCCTGTAAGCGAATAGGGCTGCAGGAATGAAAAGATCCCAATCCTCCGGCTTTTCTTGTACCAGCTTGCGTAACATGGTGATGAGGCTGCCGTTGAAACGTTCCACGAGCCCATTTTCTGCCGGAGGGTACGGGCTGGTGTGGATGTGTTTGGCCCTCAAGATCTTAAAGATCTCCTCCATTAACAGGCTCCGGAATTGGGATCCATTGTCCGTCAAATCTTGTTGAGGGAATCCCAACCGTGTAAAAATCTGCACTAGGGCTTCTGCGACATGCTTCGAATCTGTGCATGTTAGCGGTATAGCTTTGGCCCACATAGTGCATGTGTCGACTAAAGTCAGGATAAACCTGTGCCTTCGTTTGGTCCTTTCTAGGGGTCCAACAATGTCGACAGCAACCCGTTCAAATGGAGTCCCCACTATTGGCATTTGCCCCATGGGAACTGGGGCGGTCCAGTGCTTGGGTGCTACCCGTTGGCACTGGGCACAGGAATTCACGTATCTGAGTATATCAGTGTTCATCTCTGGTCACCAATAGTGAGTCTATATTCGTTGCGTTGTGGCGTTCTGTCCCATATGTCCACTAAAGGGAAGAAAGTGCCCCATTTCTAGGATTTGGCTTCTGTACTGTTTCGAAAAAAGGAGCTGATTGTAACCTTGGTCAGGCTTGCCCGTTCTGCGATACAGTACACCATCCTTTGAAAAAATGTCCCCGTGCTGTCTAGGGTCCTTGGCCGTGGGCAGTTTCCTAAAGCAGGGCTCTGAAGTAGGGTCCTTTTGTTGCGCCTCTTTAAGTTCCATAGGTAACAAATTTGGCGCAGGCTCCCGTTCCTTCTTAGTTTGCCCTCTTGTGGTTACTGTTGCCACAATTGGCTCTTCCGGTTTCCCAATAAACACATATCTACAGCCAAGTATGACTGGGTAGATCGGGTCATCCATAACAGCCGCTTTAATCACACCTCTGACAAAATCGGAGTGGATCTCAACCAAAGCAATGGGAAGCTGATAAGGTTGATAATGTTGGATTTTTATTCCCGTTAATGCTATCCACCAAAAGATAGATATAAGTGGATGGAAGCAGACATCATCATCATCATCAGTTGATAAGATCTCTATGGTGTTGTTTGCTCCACTGTAGTGTATGGAATGTCAACTTGACCTACGCAGTGGTGTGTAGACATGGATTGAGTGTACAATGTGCGAATGATGATAAGGGTTCGTGTTGTTGACAAATGTTCTTTTCTCACACTCATGTATGACTGGAAGTCATCGACACCAACGACTGTGTACCTTTTCTAAAGTTTAATTGGACGTACACACTCGACAGCACAGATAGTGACAAATCACAGGTTGGCATAATACATCATAGTACAGTGGATAAATGGTCTTGCAATGTTATGTTACATGGGCACTCATGTAGATTAATATTATAATGGACTGTCAGTAGCCAAGCCCTCAGCATCGCCCATACATATAAATCATCTGACTTCACTGACTGAGCACGTCAGCTTATAAACAATATTTCAGATGGCTTCTAAACCTAATCTCGTTTAGCGACGATTCTCCCACATAATGTTCAGCACATATTTTTTTCATATAATAATATTGAACCGCTAATAACGGGTTCTCATGTGTAGCAGTGATCTCTGGACTAAACAAGCGATAATACGGGCATCCCCTTTCTCTTCTTGAAAGTCGCTACATGTTTTGGTTCCAAGATGGCTTCACTCGTGAACTGTCACTCACGTTTGGATGCAGATAATGAATCTGTCCTAAAGTTAGTCATTCATAAAACATTGCATTGCTCTGTAGATTTGATCATGAACAATTGACTGCATTCTACAGAATATAGTGCTGCTAGGAATCGAAGTCGTTTTCATCGAGTCATATATATTCTCTTAGACATTCAAATCGTAACTATCGAAAATGGTGGCTTCGATCGAGAGTTCATAAGAGTGTCTTTGATTACCTTGGTAGAGGAAATATGAAACTGCCATTCCTTGGCAATATGAATAAACACTGGGGTAAAGCATACACGATAGGTTTAGACGACTATCACTTTCCCCACAAATACTGAGATCACTTTTTCCCGGCGACAGGCCGACATAGGAAAAACACACACAGTCCCTATCAGGACGAAGCCAAATCACACCACACTCTAACGACACATCCGCCGAATAGCCTTTGACCTCTCTAGAGACAACAGAACATATAGTTCGACTTAGATATGTAAAGATATACAGATATAAGACAGACTCGTCCTACTCAGACAAACAATACACATAAATTCAGGCCATAGATATTCTGAAGCAAGAACAATCTATTATTACCCAAACAACGAATAAATCGCAGTAAAATGGATTTATCCGCGGAGTTTGATCGAAGAGATGGCACAACTTTCAAGGGAAGTAACTCAATAATGACTTTCCCTTAAGCACAAAAAAATTACCTATGTATAATATTGTAAGATATCAAAGACTGCACGTAACAGTCTTACCACACCTCCCGGGAAAAAAAAAATGGAACATTTTTTTTTTTTTTGAAATACATCTAGGAGCAACGTACAATAGGCTCACAACGCATGAATAATGCGCAGATGAAAATATCAGGAATACCTATAACGCCTAATATGAGGCTAAGTCGACTTATGGAGCGACTGGTGAGAATGTGTCTCATAAACTGAGAGAAATTATTTCTCTACAAGTATATTTTTCCAGGAAGGTGTCATCAAAGTATAATACAATTCTGGCAATTACACAATGCCTAAAAAATTCATATCATCATTTCGTATTAGATATCTTAAATTTATGATTTATGAAGAAAAAATCATCAAAGCACAGCGGTGAATAAACATCCATGAACCGCTATGTAGTGATACAATCATTATATTATTAAATTACAAATGTGTATCTATCATGATATAGAAAAGGAACTACTATAGAACTAGACATATCAAGAAGTCTAAGCCCTAATAGTTATGTGGAATCATGTGGGCATCTTGACAGAATGTCTGCCATCACATTATCTGATCCACGAATAGCTCGCACAGAGAAATGAAAAGGTTGAAGAGCAATTGCATATCGAGTAGACCTCGAGCTCTTCAAATTCTTACTCTGTATAGCAGTAAGAGCTTTTTGGTCGGTTTCTACTATGAAATGTGCGCCTAGAAGGAATCTCTGTAGTTTGAGGATCGACCAAACCATAGCTAATAGCTCACGGTCTAAAACCGAATAATTCCTTTCTGCCGCATTAAGTTTTCTGGAAATATACATTACAGGATGCAGAGTTCCAGAGTACTCTTGCATTAGTGCCGCTCCAATCCCAGTGGATGAAGCGTCACTACGAAGAACGAATGTCTTATCTTTAGTGGGTAGCACTAAAATAGGTGGTGTTGAAAACAATGTTTTAATCTTATCCAGAGAGCATTGGCATTCCTGAGACCAGTGGACCACATTAGGCGAACCTTTCTTTAGAAGTGTTGAGAGAGGTGCCATGATAGAGGATAGATTCTGAATGAATCTGCCATAAAATTGAATAAGACCTAACAGACTTCTCACCTGTTTTTTAGTCTTAGGGATTGAGATGTTAAGTATCTTACTAGTATTATGGTCCTCTGTCTTTAGGAAACCATGACCAACTCGGTGGCCTAGGAAAGAAATTTCGCTAAAACCAATATAGGCTTTAGAGGGTTTCGCTGTCAGGTTGTGCTCACGCAAAGTAGACAGCAATTCATCTAACCCTGAATAGTGATCTTCCCAAGTATCGCTGAAAAGACAGATGTCGTCTAGATATGCAATGACATCTGACCGATAAGATAGGATTCGGCGCATCATGCGTACGAACGTAGCTGGTGCGTTCATAAGACCGAAAGGCATAAAATTCCATTGGAACAAACCTCTAGGTGTTGAAAAAGCCGTGAGAGGTTTGGCGCGTTCAGATAAAGGAACTTGCCAATATCCTTTAGACAAATCAAGTTTAGTGAAAAAATGAGATTTGGAGAGTCGAGTAAGTAGCTCTTCCAGTAAAGGCATAGGTTCGGCATCGAACTTCGTTACTTGATTCAATTTTCGATAGTCAACGCAAAGACGTATGTTATTGTCTTTTTTACGCACAATAACCATCGGCGAAGAATATGCAGAGGTGGATGGTTCGATTATTTTCAAATCTATCATCTCATCCAACTCTTTCTCGACCTGTGCTTGAAAATGTATAGGTATAGGATAAGGTCTAACCCTAATAGGAGTATGGTCAGTTAGAACAATGTCATGTTGAATGACATTCGTTTGTCCAGGGATGTCAGTGAGTACATCCTGAAATGTTTGCAACATAGTTGAAACTTGTCGCTGTTCTCCTAGAGACAAATCAGGAGAGACAGTAACGTTCTTCCATGATTCACTGGAATGAAGTGGGATCATTGGAAGAGGAAGATTTACATCTGAAAAACTTGTTTCCTCATCCTGTATCACGGACAGTGATGAGTAATGACCATGTTGTACTGGAGAATTGTCCGTTGCTTGGAAAATGGGTTGCAAATAATCCGGACGTTCATGGAATTCAGTAAGCATATTGATGTGGAAGGTTTTATGCTTCCCATCAATATCGACAATATAGTCGACATCGGAAATTTTCGATATTATATCGTACGGACCTTTCCAAGAAATAAGTAATCTGTTTTCCCTACAAGGTAGTAATACAAATGCTTTGTCACCAGGACAAAGTTGTCGTAAGCATCTCTTCTTATTGGCAAATTGCCTTGCCTTCTGTTTCGCAAATTCAGAAGAAGAAGTTGCTAATTTGCATGCTTCGATAATTTTTTGTCTCAACGCGATGACATATTCGTAGGATGACTTTGTGTCATCGTCAATATTGTCAGATGTTATGAGATCGTGAAGCAACGACATAGGGCCACGCGGACGCGCGCCAAAGACGAGTTCAAAGGGAGAAAATCCCGTATGTTCATTGGGTACCTCTCTGTAAGCGAAGAGGGCCGCAGGTAAAACTCTGTCCCAGTCTTGAGGATGATCCTCAGTTATCTTCCCCAGTAAGTTTTTAAGTGTTCTATTAAGGCGTTCGACCATACCATTAGACATTGGATGGTAGATACTACTTAAAGATCTATCTATCTGCAGGGTAGACATTACTTGAGACATGGTATCTGATATTAGTTGGGTGCCATGGTCTGACAATATCTCTCCGGGGAACCCCAGACGAGAAAATATAAGCCAAAGAGCATCTGCAATATCAGCAGTAGTAATGCTCTTCAGAGGAATAGCCTCTGGCCAACGTGTGCACATATCAACACACGTCAAGATAAACTGATGTCCTCTGGCAGACTTGATCTTAAATGGACCAATAATGTCTATGGCCATTTTTTGAAACGGCCGAATAGGAATGTCCGCCGCCTGAATGGGTGCAGCATGCCGTGGACCTTTGGATTTAACTTCCTGACATACTTTACAAGATCGACAATAAATACGTATGTCCTTGTTTACCAATGGCCAAAAGAAAGCCGCAAGGACTCTTGACTTAGTACGGGAAAAACCCATGTGTCCAGCACACTGAGAGTCGTGAGCGTGCTGCAAAATTTTAACTCTCAAATTCTTGGGAACCAGGATTTGAGAATGACTTGACGTAATGGAGTCTTGAACCATACGTACAAGTACGCCATTCTTCTTTGTAATCCACGATTTACGACTTGTGTCCTTATTCGGATCACCTTTAGTTGCAAGAATGAAGAATTTCTTCAGAGTGGGATCATCTTCTTGCTGTTTTATAAACGAGTCACGAGAAATTACCAAGGGATTATCTTGGTTATGCACTTCATTATCTTCAATAGATGAAGTTTGAGGCACATTAAGAGCCTGAGCTCTAGTGACTACAGCGTTAGCAATCTGCATGTTTTGCCTTTCCCACGTGGAAATTTGTTGCGGAGTGCATTCCTTGACTCCATGAATGCGACCGATGATGAGGTCAGCGATCGGATTCGGAAGAAGACATGCGTGTACATCTCCCGTAAAGAAAGGAGTAGCAATCCTAATGATAGCAGTAGAGTATTTCTCTAATGTGCCGCCAAATGTTACACATTTGACTACTTGTCCAGTGGCACGGGAAGGATCTACGAGTGACTGCCTAACACCAATTGTGGTGCATCCAGAATCAAATAGCACAGAGACTGGATTGTTATTCACTAAACCCTTATGTAAGACAAGAGAACCTCTTCCATCATGCGCGACTGATGCCGGAAGAGCAGGAAGAGGATGGCCACAGCTTAAAGTAGACACTGTGGTTGGCTCAAATAACGTTTTGCATTGGGGGCACTGAGATGCTCTCCCAAAATCAAAAGCGGCACATGCCATATTACTAGCATCATTATTATCTTTACTCTGTTTATAGGCTTCATGGGACTCTTGTTGTACAGAGTTTGCCTGAAAATGTGGTTTATGTCTTTTGTTTTGAGATCTACCTCGGTTATTATCACCTCTGTAGTTATTGTTACCTCTATTGTAACCCCTATTTGGGTTTGAGTCATAGTTCCCTTGGTTACCATTATCATATTCATTATAATGAGTATCTCTGTAATTATGATCTTGTTGACTCCAAGACGGATAACCCTGATAGTTTCTATAATTACTTCCTCTACGGAAATTCCTATAATTATGACCACCCCTGTGTCGAGAGCTATCAGGTCGTCTCCAGTTCTTTGAAGAAGAACCCTGAAATGATTGGTTACCTTGGTTTTGATAACTATTATGGTTACCTTTTTTATCAAATCTGTTTTGAGGTCCCTGAAATCTGTGTGAATAATTGGGATTGTATGGTGTTGCTGAAGCAACTGGCATACTCTCCTTAATCTTAGTGTTGCCAAAAGTCACGTCGGGGTGTGCAGTGACATATTGGGAACAATATTCTTCCATTTCTTTTAGAGATTTGGGTTTACGCTCATGTATAAATTCAAGGAAAGGTTTGTTCACACATGACATAATCTTATCTCTGAGCAACAAATCCATAAGTCCTTCATACGTTTTTTCTGTTTTGGAAAGCTCAATCCAACGATCAACTGTGAGACGTGCCTTTGCAGTGAATTCTGAGAATTCTACACCCGTCTCAGGTACCATCGTCTTAAATAAAAGGCGATAGCCTTCCTCACTTAGCTGATATTTTTTTATCAAAGCCGCCCTAATGACATCATAATTATCCTTATCTGCTTCTCCTACAAGGCATAATCTAGTCAAAGATTCACCTTTCAAGTTTTCTGATAATTGATTAGCGTATTGTGATTTATCCACATTATGTGTACGACAAGAACGTTCAAATCTATCCAGCCAGAATGTAATATCGTCACTGGACTGATTGAACGGTGGAACCTTAACCTTGTAAGTAGAAGGTTTACCATTACCACTAGATGCCTGATTAACATTACTCATACTTGTCAATCTCAATTTCTCCAACTCAAATTCATGTTCTCTTATTGCTTTTTTCTCTTCAGCATCTAATCTTTTTTGTTCAGCCTCCCTGTCTAATCTTTTTTGTTCAGCTTCCCTGTCTAATCTTTTTTGTTCAGCTTCACTGTCTAATCTTTTTTGTTCAGCCGCAGCTTCTCTTTCTAATTTTTTTTGTTCAGCTTCCCTGTCTAATTTTTTTTGTTCAGCTTCCCTGTCTAATCTTTTTTGTTCAGCTTCACTGTCTAATCTTTTTTGTTCCGCAGCAGCTTCTCTTTCTAATTTTTTTTGTTCAGCTTCAAATCTCCTTTCCTCCACCTGCATCTGTAATTTCTTTTGTTCAGCAGCAGCCTCAGCTTCTCTTTCTAATCTTTTCTCTTCCGCCATAGCTTTTCTTTCTTCTGCAGCTAATCTTTTCTCTTCTGCCATAGCTCTTCTCTCTTCTGCAGCTAATGCTTTGTCATATTGAGCAACTGCCCATTGTTCTAATTGTTGACCAGTTTTATCAAGGGCTTTCCCTTGTATAATGAAGTATTCTAATGTAGACATGGTGTCTAACAATAATACTAATCACCTGAAATAATAATAATACCACAAGTTCTCAATGACTTGATTAATCAGTATACTATCCCAATATCTGTGGGTCACAAGCCTTTAATAAGGTCTTGTATAATAGTAATAATAATCAGGTACTGGTTTATACCATAATCCAAGTGCAGTGCACAGGCAATTGTGTCTTATGAAATATACCTATATAAAACATATGTCAACCAACAGAATACATAAAGTACAAATAGGACTGACAATACAAGAACGTTTGCAGAAATCAAAATAAATCAAATAGGGAAATCAATGAAAATAATCACTGAATCTGCAAAGAATAACAACACCAATGACGTCACAATATATGAATACAAATTGTGAATAGAACTGAAAGATAGAAAAGAGTAGACCAACAAATTACAAACAACTCAAAACAAAACTAAAGAACAAAGAAATATTACAAAAATAACAATAATTACAGTCTTCACAGCTAACACAAAAGCAACAGTTGTCGCAGCAAATTTTCAATCAAGAAAATTGCACCTATAGAAAACGCCCACAACGGACCCTCTATGACGTGGGATATTCTGTTGTGAGGACGCCGCCCAACCTTAAACACAACCCGCTGACATAGAAACTAACATACTATACAAACAAATAACATGTAAACATAAATATATATATAAATTATGTGTATGATAGTATGTGTTGCAAAATAGGCTCAGTTTTACAGTAATGGCAAAGTTATTTTTTATGAACATAAACAAACTGCCACTTTATTCAATTAAACATTCTGGCCTTAAATATTAAAGTTCATATATGGAAAACAAGAAGATCCATCGATGAAAATAGGACTTCTTAGTACACAAATACTGTCTTCCTGTTAACATTGACAAGAATTGATCCAACTGTTCTGTGAAACTCTGTAATGTCTAATGTAAAACTGTCAACAACGCTGGCCTACATACTGCATTCACTTGACAGGTCACGTGACGAAGTGTTGACAAAGAGCAAACCAATACTGCAAGTGTGTCGTATCAGCCACAGGAAACGGTCTGGTATCGGTAATCTGTTGACTTCTGAACTTCTGCGAGGTCAAACCCAGAAAGCTGGTCCACCAGTTGATAAGGTTGATAATGTTGGATTTTTATTCCCGTTAATGATATCCACCAAAAGATAGATATAAGTGGATGGAAGCAGACATCATCATCATCATCAGTTGATAAGATCTCTATGGTGTTGTTTGCTCCACTGTAGTGTATGGAATGTCAACTTGACCTACGCAGTGGTGTGTAGACATGGATTGAGTGTACAATGTGCGAATGATGATAAGGGTTCGTGTTGTTGACAAATGTTCTTTTCTCACACTCATGTATGACTGGAAGTCATCGACACCAACGACTGTGTACCTTTTCTAAAGTTTAATTGGACGTACACACTCGACAGCACAGATAGTGACAAATCACAGGTTGGCATAATACATCATAGTACAGTGGATAAATGGTCTTGCAATGTTATGTTACATGGGCACTCATGTAGATTAATATTATAATGGACTGTCAGTAGCCAAGCCCTCAGCATCGCCCATACATATAAATCATCTGACTTCACTGACTGAGCACGTCAGCTTATAAACAATATTTCAGATGGCTTCTAAACCTAATCTCGTTTAGCGACGATTCTCCCACATAATGTTCAGCACATATTTTTTTCATATAATAATATTGAACCGCTAATAACGGGTTCTCATGTGTAGCAGTGATCTCTGGACTAAACAAGCGATAATACGGGCATCCCCTTTCTCTTCTTGAAAGTCGCTACATGTTTTGGTTCCAAGATGGCTTCACTCGTGAACTGTCACTCACGTTTGGATGCAGATAATGAATCTGTCCTAAAGTTAGTCATTCATAAAACATTGCATTGCTCTGTAGATTTGATCATGAACAATTGACTGCATTCTACAGAATATAGTGCTGCTAGGAATCGAAGTCGTTTTCATCGAGTCAAATATATTCTCTTAGACATTCAAATCGTAACTATCGAAAATGGTGGCTTCGATCGAGAGTTCATAAGAGTGTCTTTGATTACCTTGGTAGAGGAAATATGAAACTGCCATTCCTTGGCAATATGAATAAACACTGGGGTAAAGCATACACGATAGGTTTAGACGACTATCACTTTCCCCAAATCACACCACACTCTAACGACACATCCGCCGAATAGCCTTTGACCTCTCTAGAGACAACAGAACATATAGTTCGACTTAGATATGTAAAGATATACAGATATAAGACAGACTCGTCCTACTCAGACAAACAATACACATAAATTCAGGCCATAGATATTCTGAAGCAAGAACAATCTATTATTACCCAAACAACGAATAAATCGCAGTAAAATGGATTTATCCGCGGAGTTTGATCGAAGAGATGGCACAACTTTCAAGGGAAGTAACTCAATAATGACTTTCCCTTAAGCACAAAAAAATTACCTATGTATAATATTGTAAGATATCAAAGACTGCACGTAACAGAAGCGTTGTTGGTGCATCACTCTTAAAGACTCCACAAAGTTTAACGGTTTCTTCTGTCTCTTGACCGTGTTTGACCAGGTGCCTGGCAACAATGCAATCAAACGAAAGCGCCGTGTCAAACAAACAATAAGTTGAAGTCCCGTTTAAAACAACCGTACCTCGCATAGAGGGCCTCTCTCCCTCAAGTTGAGAATCACTGACAATAATTCTTTCCTGAGAGTCTGTTGTTTGTAAGCATCCGATGCGCTTCGGCTCGGTGTGCTTGCTCTGATCCTTAGTCCCGTGCGCAGGGGTTTTCCCTTTGTCACCTTGTCCTTTCTGGCCGCGCTGCCATGTAGGACGGTCGGGTTGATCAGACTGTTTACTGTGGTTGGGGTACTTGTTTTTGTAGAACTTGGATTTTTCAGGAGGGGGGTTTTTTGAGGTCCACATCGTCTCTCTCAAGTTCGTCCCTGACGAAAGCTTTCGCTTCGTCGCCGTCCAGTCCCTCTTCCATTGCTTCCTGTCTGAGCATCTGTCTCAGTTTCACCCTTTCTGCCATAGTAAATAGGTGACTGAGACTTGGACGAGAAAGAAATTAAGAAAAAGATACGCTGGTTTCTACCACGTACGAGAAAATACCAAAACAAAAGATGATATACTTTAACCTGAGATACCTCCTCCAAAATAATAAAGTATCTAACTATCGCTGCTATTAATCGGCAATAAAGCACCTAATGCAGACGACTATGCCAACTAAATGGTAGTTAAGATTACTCACTGAAAAATAAGTTGCTACAGTGGAAACAAAATAATTATTGCAAAAATTAGAAGAGAAAAAAAATCCCTTAATTTTTAATCCACTATCAAGTTCACCCCTGAAATCAGTTAGGGTAAGGGAGGCAATTACAGGACGTTTAGTCTGATCGCGCTCCTTAGCTTAGCTCCCACACCTACTTCTTCAGAACCCTGTGAATGTTATACACTCACAAACTTTACCAGCGTTTAGTTTTATAAAATTCAACAATTAACATATATTCCGACAAAATCAACCTGTAACTCAAATGTATATATGCTCAAAAATGCTGTGGAAAAACCAATTATTAATTGTGTGGTCAGCACGCCCATAAACAGATCGATTCGTCTAGGGGATAAATTATTTTTACAAGATACATAACTCACAAGACATCACCCTCTTACTCTATATCAGAATACAGAATCTTACCGACGAGCTGATATTTGACGTCTCGTCTTCCTATTCAAAGTTCAAAATCCCGCAGGACGAGACCCATTCTGTCGTAGATTTTTGATAGGAAAATTAAGACTTGGGTTGGTCCCTTCTGAATAGATTAGAATAAGTGATAGTCACAGTGAGAGGTAGTAAATAGAAATAGATTTCCACGAGTGAGATGGTAGAAATTTATAGAGGCTGTCCAGGAAATCGAGAATCTCTCTCTCTCTCTTTCCGCCTATCTTCTACAACAGATCCAGAGGAGTCAGACAGTCTATAAAAATGTATGTATATATTAATATATCTCTATCCACTCACGTGCCCGCACATACAAGTGACGACAGTTAGACACACAGACGTGGGAAAACTATAACAAAGATTATATAGATATTATGGGAACGAACTGACCACCACACTGAAATAAATGTAGGTATAGTTTAATTATCATAGTAAACTTACATTACAACATATAAAATACATCAAAAGCATGTACACATAGTCATAAAAATCAAGGAATGCTACAATAGTGATAGACCCGTTTGTATGGTCCTTCCCCTGGATATATAGCTCACAGTCCCGTTAGAAGAAAGTGATAACCCCAAAGAGTTACAGATACATATGATTGAGTCTATGGTTTCCCCCTTTTAAGGTATGGACAGACTTGATACTTTGCTTTATTCTAAGGGAAAATATTGTTAGCAATAATTTGCATAAAGGAAGTTACAGCATGGGTGACTCAACAAAGAACATCCTTCAGTCTACTTTCTCTCGGTTCTTTCATCAGGGCCCTGACTCACACAACCTTACCTAAACTCGTGCTGTTGTTTGCCGTCTGGCGCAAACTTCGGGACACTCACACACTTTTTATCTGTTTCTGTTGTTAATGAAGCGGATCCCAGCTCTGCAGATTTGTTTGTTGGTTTCATCAAAATGGATCCGGGGAGCGCCTGCTTCATGCGATAGTTATTTCAGACTAAAGTTAGTGTCACTTGACTCACGAGGTAAGAATTAGGCTTAAACGGGCACACAGTGTCAGAACACGAGGTTTCCCTTAATTAGGGAGATGACCGGTGGACAACTTCTCTCAACAGATAATCTAGGTTCACCACACACTTTGTCAACAATGTCGAAAAGTTAATGTTTTAGATTTCTGGAGAGTTACAGAGAAGGAAATGTCGAAATTGTCCTCTTTTCACACAACATGCCTAAGAAAAATTCACCGAATCTTTTGGCCGAATACCATCACTAACCAAGATCTGCTTACTCGTAGCAAGCAAGAGGACATGCACACCATCATAGCTGGCAGACGCTGGAACTGGGTTGGTCATGTCCTCAGAAGAGACCCTGATGCCATCACAGGAACAGCTATGCTTTGGGCCCCGGAGGGGGCCTCACCTACGCTCAGCCGATGCAACTCATCAGGTGAAAATGCAGACAAAAGTGCGTTTCTAAATGAGAACAGACACTCGGCGAAAGTTTGAATGGGAAAATAAAAATGTTTAAGTCGCAAACGAACGAATGCGAAAAATTACAAAAAGGATAAAAGAGTGATAATAAAATAGAGGACACGGGTGAAGAAAAGAAGAGTATATAGAGAATTTAATGATCATAACTCTTTGTGACACCTGGCAATCAGAACTTAACTGATCAAGGCGAGTCCTGCAGCTGTGGTTTCGTCAGTTCTTCTGTGATGATGACACTTCACAGTCTGATAGCTTTGTTCTACGAAGTCTGATAGCTTCGTTCCACGAACTTTAGACAAAAATAAAAAGAACAAATACCTCTGCTAAGTACATTTGTAGACTGCAAATTAATAGGCGCATTGTCTCGTTGTCCACCCATCAATGTTAGCCTCTCGGATTAATTATATTCTTTTAAGTATACACGGCGTAACTCAGGGAAGATGATTATAAATCACCAATATTCTTCTGGGTATTAAACTGGGAAAATATGTGCTTGAACAGCACGAAAGCAATGATTTGCCTGAATTACACTTAACAAGGTACGTATATCTCACAAAATGATATGATAAACTTGAGGCACATGTGATGAAATCATCACTGATCACTGCTCCAATCGGAGTTTGGGGTCGCCTCTGCTATCGGTTATCTGTACAACTAGCAAGAAGACATCACCAGCGCTTGTTGTAGTCGTTTATGAATATACTATTTTCATATGTTGAGGTTGCCAGCCTCATATATAACCACTTAGCAAGAAAACATGTCAAATTCACATTTGTAAAATAAATGTTTACACTTACCCTAAAATAACTTTTGGGAGCACAATCTCCTGGCACAGTTTAGAATGGACACTAGCAGCTTAGGCTAGATGCTTTCGAATCACTTGGTCAGGAAATTTCGTATTCCTCTTATGACGGGTGATTTGATTCTTTATGTCTCCAGTCTTTGTATTTAAAATGCGAGTTTACTTTTTTAAGTTTCAAAGTTGCTCAGATACTTCGATCTGTCCTGGTCCTTTAAGTTTCCAATTTTTCTATTTAAAATACGGGTTTACTTTTAAGTTTTAAAGTTGCCCAAATACTCTGATCTGTCACTTACAATTTTGGAATTCTTAATCCGATCCTTCTCTTTTTGGTACTGCTGAATTGCTAGCTTGACGTGGCGGTGCAGTCTGATTTGTGACTACGATTTCGCTAGATTACATCTCTCATTTCTCAGTTAAAATCCCAAATTGTACTTCCGACGAATTTTCCAATGAAAGTCAATGTCTATTCCGTCTCTAGAATCAAACCAATCGAATGCTCTTTAGCACTATATGGGTTAGGGTGTTTAAATCATAATACCCCCGCATATTTTAAAATATTACATTTAAAAATTCCATCGCGTGACCTCATTCTAATAATTGTGTAATATTTCCGCCCAGATTGTCCTCTCTGCCAGGTCATCTGTAATAATCACATAGGGATGGTCCAGTGGAAGCGATTATCTACTTATCACCTGTGTTTTTGCCCATCCCTCAGACGGTTTTCTTTTTATCGATCGTACGAGACCATATTGTACAAACGCAGATCGCCTCTTTCAAAGGTGGCTAGGCGACTTACGTGATAAAAGTATTATCCGCTGCTCGGTCTAATTAACTTGGTATTATTATGGTTCACCTGGCGAAACGTAAAGTCTGGGAGTGGTTACAGCAAAAAATGAAGGTGCATAAAATATGCCAAATAAAAAGTGGACGAAGGAGTGAGAGAGGGGCTCAAAAGTACATGTGCAAACGTTTTGTCACACACACTCCGAGAGCGAACAGCGATCCTTGACGAGACATGGGTGCATCACGTCATTTCACACTGAATGCGGTTCAGCATGCAATGGCGTCATCGTGAGTCTGTGCCATCGAATTCAAAACACACCGTATCAGCCAGCAAGATCAATGCAAATGTCATTTGTGTAATATGCAGCATTGCAGTGACATACTTAGTAATGATGTGCATTAAGTTATCCGCAAGGAAAAACCTTGGAAACTATCAAAGAAGAGCAGTTTACTGCTTGGCAATGCTCGCCCATATACGGCACATTTAACTACGGTCACGTTGGTTGAACTAGAATGTTAAATAAATTATATTTCTCCAACCTGATTTAACCTCGTGTGATTTTCATTACATTAGGCCAACCAATTCCCATTGTCAGTTATGACTGAAGGTCTACCACAGGCCAACAATTTGAAACAGATAATGAACCCCAACGCCTTGTCATTAGCTGGCCATACAGCCGGGATTCAACCTTCTCCAGTACTGCCTAACCACAATAATAAAAAGAAATGTATCAGTGCAAAACATGTGAGAATGAAATGAGACTAAGATGTAATAATTTTTTTTTTTTAAATAATTCCAGCCCATCCTTGAACGATCCTACTGGGATAAAATGTGAGAATTAGATGATACTAAGGTCTAATAGTTTCATATTTGTTTTATGTTTTTTTATTAATAAATCCAGCCCATCCTTGAACGATCCTACTAACTGGGATAAAATGTGCGTTTAAAAAAAAACAGCAACAACAACTCAGGTTTTGGAACTAAATCCATCCAAAACAGGGGAAAGAGGAATCATTAAAACAAAGAAGAAAAACAAAAAATGAACCAACAGACGCCGCATAACAAAGAGCTAACTGGCTAACATACAAAAGATATGAACTAATTGGAACAGGCGTTAGTGCCTTAAGCTGAGAGAAAGTTAGGGCAATATAAGAAGTCATATAAGACACCTTATGCTGACGGTAGTCACTTGATGGATGTAATAAAATTGTTTCTCGATCACGATCAGCTAGATAAAACAATAAGTGGTTATTAGTTGAATGTAATACGTTTTTGTTGTCGGTTAGATGTAGGAAGATAGATAGAGAGATAGAGATAGATAGGTCATAATCAAATTAAGTATTGTTAATTAAACAAACATTCTAATAAAATTAAATTAAATTAAATTTTTTTAAAATAAATTAAAAAAAAAATAAAAAAAAATACGTACAGAAAATTATGATTTCAAGCATAATCAGATTAGTTGGCATGGTATCAGAACTCATGAAGTATCTGACAGTCTGCTATTGAAGGAGGTGAGACTTGGTGTTAATTCTTTGCCCTCCTTAACCCAAGAGCAGAATCAGTAGGAGAGATAGATGGACATAACTTTATTTAAAAGGGTAAAGAATTGAGACCCAGGTCTGTCCGACCATCCAGCCCTTTATCTTTCATTCTGTATCCCGACACTCACTCATGTGTTCATCAGCAATTAATCTGCATTTTTGAATGTGTCATTAAACATCAATACACAAATTACATAAACATATTCTCGTTTATATCTGTACATTCTTGAGGGAAAATGAAATAATAATAATAATTTCTTCGAGCTGTAAACATATATATCTGCTCATTCGCATACACATCATCACATTTAAGCAAACAAACTACAATTACATATTTCAAATGTACAGTGCTATGCAGGTACATTCTCACATACATTACATTATATAGCAATACTACGTGGATATAAAACAATTTTTTCGCATAGACAATAACGAGCGGAAGAGGAAAAGAAAGGCTGACATTTAGATAAGATGTGGACTGACAATGGCTGCTTCTATGGGGGTAGATAATCGGTGTTGATAAGTGTTTAAAAAGTGCTTTGTTGAATAAGTTTTGTGTATGTTGGTTTTTTATGTGGTGTGGAAGGCTGTTCCACAAGGTAGGCTCCAGAGTAGTCTAGACTCTTTTTGACCAGGTCGATCCTAGGTTTGGGCAGACGTAACTGATGTAATTGTAGTCCCTCTCTTCTGCTGGTTTGAAACAATGATCGTAGGTACGGCGGGGCATTGTTTGATAGAATTGCGTGAGTCATCTTGGCTTTGTTGTAGAGGAGACGTTTTTTTAGGGACAGTATTTTGGGTTCTTTTCGTGTCCTTGCGTGTAGTATCGTGCGATTATCGGTAATCAGACGTACTGCTCTCTTATGCAGGGAGTGCAGTCTCTTTGAGGTGGAAGCAGGGCAACCATCCCATAGTGTAGAGCAGTAATCTAGATGTGTCTGTATATGTGAAGTGTAGAACAATAGTCTAGTGTCTGCGTCTAAGAAGTGTTTTATTTTGGCCAGCTGGTATGTCTTTTGAGCTAAGTGTTTCGTTAAATTCCGTACGTGGGAGTTCCACGTCAAGTGCTGGTCAATCGTCAAGCCTAGAACTTTGTGTTTTGTTACATGATCAATGCGTATTGACTCCGCATGTAGCTGTAGCAATCTTTTGGTGAAGTTTAGAAGTTTCTGTCTGGTGGTAATCAACATAGATTTTGTTTTTCCTGTGTTTACTGGCATACGGTTCATATTACTCCATTTTGTTAGATTGTCTACATCGCTTTGAAGAGTCAATTCAAGTGCCGCGCAGTCAGTGTCACTAGTGTAGATAGTACAATCATCTGCAAAGAGGTCACATGTTGAATATTTTAGATATAGTGGCAGGTCGTTGATGAACAGTGCGAAGAGTAGGGGTCCAAGAATAGAACCCTGCGGTACTCCTGTATCTATCTTCGAGAAATCTGATGTCGAGTTGTTGTGGAACACTAACTGTTGTCGATCTGCCAGGAACGATTTGATGATGTTTAGTGGATTAGGACCTATTCTGAGGGTTTCTAACTGTTGAACCAAGATAGTGTGGTCAATCATGTCAAATGCTTTTTTGAAGTTGACAAAAACAGCACCACATAATTTTCCATCATTTATGTTCGACAGCCAGTTATCTGCCATTTTGGTGAGAGCTGTGTGACAGGAATGTTTGGGTCTGAAACCTGACTGGCTCTCAATGAGCAGTTTGTTTGCTGTTAAGTGTTGAAGTGTGGTGTTGTAAATGTGTTTCTCTAGTGGTTTTGATATAGATGATAGAATGGATATTGGTCTATAACTGTTGGGATCGCTATGTGAGCCAGATTTATAGAGATGATACACTTTGGCAGTTTTAAATGCTGTAGGGAAGTAGTTGTGTGCAATACATTGGTTGTATACATAGGTTAAAGAGTCGCAAATGATGGGCGCAGCGTAACGTAGAATCTTATTGCTGATACCATGAAGTCCAGATGAGTTGTTGTTTTTTAATGCCAAGATATATTTGAGTACTTCGTGTACTGTTAGAAAAGGAATATCTGTTAGATCTGTTGTGGTGTGTTCGGTGCTGCAGAAGTCTGTTAATTTACTAATATCGCAGTCCATAAACTTTAGTGTCGACTTGAGATGAGTAATTTCTGTTTTGAAGTGGTTACTAAAATGAGTTGCCGTGAGTGAGTGTCGTAAATTTATTTTGAGAGAAAGAGTCTTAGAAATGGTGGTCCGGTTTAGAGTGGAGAATGATGATGGAAAGCTCAGTGATAGAAATGTAGAGAGTAAATAGTTGCTTCACAGGGTGCTGGAGGAGAGTAAAGACAGACTTATTTACGACAAATCGTGTCTCTCAATCTTCTCTTCAGGCTCTCCTGGTCAAACAATTATTTGCCAGTTTTCAGACACACATCTGCGCTCACACCGATTTGGTGCTTCAAACACACAGACGCACGAATACAAACTATATTAAACAAATAGGGGAAATGTTTGGCTTTGGGTATTTCCAACACAGTGCTAAATAAGTTTATGATGTTTATGAACCTTAAAAATCAAATCACAAACAAATATCAAGTGTTACATAAAATTATCATAAGTACAGAAAATGCGACTAACAAGGTGGGGAGGGGGTGAAGAAGATTGGTATCGACTAAGCCCTTCCCGCTGTATTAGACAGAGATAAACCCAGTCCAAAGATAGATAATTATCAGGAACATAGGTAATGTAACCTAACAGTGAAGTTAATTACTCTGAAAGAGGGGTTACAATATTAGGTATGGGTGGTAGAAAAAATCCTGTTATTCCCAATTGTTCTTCCCTTTACTAAGCAAATGGGGGGGTGGGGGGGGGGGGTGCGGGGGGGGGGGTGGTGTAAACAGAGTTAACAAAATATCCCACTTAAAGGAACAATGCAGGGTATACAGAAAATGTTTTACCCGGTAGGCAAGTTAACAAATGGTTTTTTCAAACAAATTAAAATCTCCTGTCATTCACGCACGCGCGTGAGGATCCACACTCATATACTCACAAACTTACCGATTGCAGCATCAGACAATCCATAGAATTATATAAGCAGCAATTACACTCTTGACATGTAAAAATGGCTAGTACTTCGATGTCTCGCCCCAGATGTTGCGAGATTTGCTGATAGCAAATATTCCCACTTATCGCCGGACTTGAAGCCTAAGAGTTCTTGTGTTTTATTATATAAAAAGGAGTCTATGGGATGGCACTGACACAGTTCGACACAGGGGTGAAAATGAAGTGGTGGTAAAATTCCTTCAATGCGTGATGTTAGCAACTGTACGGTAAAGTTTTTAATCCAGTGAGGAAAAACTAGGCTCAGTCACAGTCAGTTAAATCGGTATTCTCTCACAACAGAGCAGTAAATAAAATATCGCTGCTGGCACTGTTCATCTTCCAGTTTATCTCACAGATTGAAATTAAATTTGACGATTTATTTAAATGTTCTTGGGTAGGCTTTCTTTCATGTAATTATGATAGCTAGGTCGCATCGGACCGCCACAAAATTAAATTTAAAAAATGTTTCATCAATATGTCTGGAAGTTTAAGAACCGAGTCTGAAACTCTGTATGATTTCTTTATGCTGGGATTGCAAAGGTGATCATTCTATAGAAAAAGATAGAAAACCCATGACAACATAATCATACCTCAAAAATCAAATAATATTCTAACGCGCGATAAATTTACCGTTAAGGCTATTATATACACTCGCGTATTTAATTATGTATTTAAGAAAACACGTCACGAGTCTAATGGTTAAAATACACATCTATATATATAGGACTTAACTAAATTTATTAATTATAAATTCCTTCGCGACTTTAAAAGTTACTTTAACATTAAAGCATCTATTATTTTTGGAAATATTATAATAGATATATCATTAAATTTACCACTGGAACTTTTGGGATGAGTTTAATTTAATAGATTTAAATAAACCCAAAATCCAGTGAAATAAAATGAAAGCACTAGACCACTTATCACTTTAACAAATATATTATACCGTGCACAGAAACAGAAATCACTCCAATGTAGCCACCAATTCAGATGGAAATCTAGCAGAATTTCTACTATAGCTAGTGAATCTTAAATCTCTGGCGACCGAATGATAACATGGCTTTCTACGTGGTCTGTATATATATATCTAGCTGAAATGCAAGATTGGTGGGACATGAGAAAATTGACACCTTTTTAGATCTCAGGAGACTTTTGGGGATCTGACCGCCAGACTAAAGAGAGAAGCCGCCCCTGGTCTGACGTATCTCCGCTCGCTGCTTGCGCGTCGGTTTTCCCGTTCGCTCCCACTGCGATCGGTTTCCTTTTTAACAACGAGATGCGAAATACCGGCAGGAAACTTGCGCCGCTCGTTTCAGGGACCACTACTGCCTTTGATAGCGCCGATAGTCTTTCCTGAAATCCCTCAGTCTGTTTGATCGTGTGCCGCTACTTTCTGTTTGATTCTGGCACCGCCCCCACTGGGCCAAGTTAATGAAAATACTGCATATGATTGCTCAAGAGATGTCCGTGGGCGTGATTTAATCTCTCCTTAAATCAATGCGATGACCAGAATGAACGGTAGATAAACTATCCACATATTAATCAGCAAACGTGTTGACCATCTGTGTGAAACGGTTGCATAGCTAATGAGTCCAGGTGAAAAAAAAATCCCGTTTGACGAAAAGTTACCACAATATTCGGGGGCACTGATGTTATCCGAAGGGGTCGTTACAAAGGGTCGTACCATATCATCCAACACTTCAGGGGTACCTATGTTATGAGAGGGTTCTTACCATCATCTAACAAATTCAGGGTCGGATGAGTTGTCTGTCACACTGAGCAGCTTTTTGGTAAAGAGTTTCTTCTCTTCTTCTTCCGTCCTTAGCCACCGACCGTCAAAGCAGTCAGTGGCCATTACGCCTAGTGGCGTCTTAGGGCAACAGCAGATAGGTTTTCTTTGCCATTGTTTCCCATCACGCCTATTGGCGTCTTTAGGGCAACGGCAAATCAATCCATTTGCTGTTGTTTCCGTAATCGAAGTGACTGGCAAACGGGTGATCAGCCCGTTGGTGTAAAGAGTTTAGTGACTTTGATTTGTGTGTTAGTGTTCTAATGGCTGCCCAGACTTCTTTGCTGTTTGCTTTGTCTTGAATCATCTTTCTGAAATGTAGTTTCTTTTCCTGACGAATGAGGTACTGTACTTTGTTTCTAAGTGTCCGATACCTGCTGAAATCTTTGAGCTTATGAGCCCCGTCCCACTCTCTCATTGCTGATAATATTTCTTTTTTTATCCAGGGGGTCTTTCTGATGTTTTTGACACGGACCTGCTTTATAGGAACATGTTTGTCGAATACGTTGTAGAAAGTTTGTGTCCAGTAAGTTATGGCTTGTTCTGGATGCGGAAGTTGGTACACGTATGAGAGAGGGGATATTTTTAGGTCTTGTAAGAACAACTGAAGGTTAAAGATAGATAGATAGATAGATAGATAGATAGATAGATAGATAGATAGATAGATAGATAGATAGATAGATAGATAGATAGATAGATAGATAGATAGATAGATAGATAGATAGATAGATAGATAGATAGATAGATAGATAGATAGATAGATAGATAGATAGATAGGCACGGAATTAATTTACCTTCTCCTGCAGTATCTGAGCAATGAAGGGAAATAGGCTCGTACTGGAGCCATATGACCTTGACATTTTTCTGAGATTCAATCTCAGATATGACTTCGGCGTGCGAACACCCTGACAAGGATGTCCGGAAACAAAGTCTGCTGGGGTGAGATGGTGGCAGTTCGGTGCGCATCCGGATTACTTTGTGATCAGGAGGAGTGGACACACTGATATTGGATTCAGTCTGTGACACGATATCCTCATCACCGGACAATAGTTCTGGCAGTTCAGCATCATTCCCGTGAACTTCTGAGCTGTGAACGTGACAAAACGGCAGAAACCTGGCTTTAAAAGAAGTCGTTTGCATAACTCTCTTTAAGACTATTTTATTTCATATTTTTACTAAAAGGGGATTGAAACTATTTTAAAATGTTTATGTCCTCAATTTTATCTATTGGATATACACCAAATAAATGTCAAAGCAAAGAACAACATCTGCCATTTAACTAATAAGTTTTATTTTTATTCCCCCCCCCCCACCCACCTAATATGGCCAATAAAGGGACGTTGCACTATACTGTGAAAAAAAAGATGATCGCTATGAACTCTTCCCGTTTTATTGGATTTGTGGACTACTATGAAAACCCATGTGTCCACATATGACATCATGCAATTTTTGGCCATTTTGTATCCACCTCCCCTTCTCACATTTCGTCACAAAAACCCAGATGCCCCTTGTAAAATGCTGTTCTGTGGGTAAGGTCGAGTCATGCCTGGACAGTTCAGTGTTGCGGTGTATTTAGGTCAGCAGCGTGAGGCGCTGCCAGGGTGTAGTGCAGACACTCAAACATAAAACAGCATACATGTTGTTCAGGAGCGTAGTACTCGTAGTAGGATGTGGTAGAGAGTAAAGGTGTGTGTGTAGGAAACAGCAGATCGTGAACACGAAGTCGTATAGGCTCTTATTCATCTACACACCAAACTCACTCCACCACAAGTAGAAGTCATAGACGTGGATAATACCGATGACTTTTCTTCAACATTTATTACGGCAACAGTACGCTGACAGACGACACAGTCAATAGCACAAAGGATCATGGACATTTCATGTGTGGTAATGATTATAAACATCAAGCATCATAAATCTTGCATAGCTCATGTATAAGATGCTAGTAGAGCTGGCTTGACAATTTACGTTCGTTCATACTGTAGCTCAGGGCCCCTGACTAAACGCGTCAGGTAGTCCTTTAACAAATATCCCGCACGATAAAGGTGGTTCCAGTTGCTTAATATCAAAGTCTATGAACTTGTTTAATGAAAGTCAAGACTTCATCTGGCTTCACACGCCAGACACTTCTTCTTCTGCTCAAAGATATCGGCCGAAATATCGGGCCTCTATAGTAATGTGAACAACTGTGTATTCTTCATAGGCAGGCATAATCATCCATGCCGAAACATACCGCTAACACGCGGTTTTCATAATAATCTCTCTTCACTGGCTTCTGTAATATAGTTAGACGAATAGTCTTAGTTGGCTACATCGAGCACACATAATGGACTCTGTATCTCAAAGAACTGTGAGCTCTACTCACAGGTCGAAACAAAATGTTTTGCAACTTATGCATAATAATTAAGTTTCTTTTACCTTTGACAGAATCCGAGAAATACACAAATAATAACTGTCGTCATTCTTGACGAACAGAATAACTCTGGGGAGAATCACTAACATCACAGTCACACTGAAGACTATCTTTCCCCCAGATAATGCAGAGAAGTACCACGGACATACTAGTCCGGTCAGAACCCAGATCATCACTCCCTTACGGAAGTCTCTCCGTTTCGCGCTCAAAAAACTTGCGCATGCATAGACAGAACAGATCTGAGAACAGCTAACCCCGACTTAAGACAGGTCAACCCAATGAATAAAACAAAGGGAAGATAACCCCAAATCAACCTGTCCCAGAGAGTTAATATACAGTTCTCTATCTTAGATCAGCAAAAAATGTTAAATAGATTTACGTCTTATGAAACCGTCAAAAACGACAGCAACACCCCTCTCATGTGACGTCACAAATTTCTTATACACCTCACCATTTCCCCCAAATTTGCTGTAGTACTAAAAGGAAAGAATGTAATCGAATGTAAAGGGAGTTGCTAACTGGTAGAAGTATACTATGATGATGGACTTTAAAAAATCTATTTTGTTCTGACATCTAATCTATATTTTCAAACGTCTGTCCGTTTGTCCCGTACAGAAACAGGGGACACAATATTTTTTTGGGTAATGAAAGTCAGACATTAATTGTATTGTTTCCCTTAACATTAATTTAGGGTCAATGGATTTGCCATTTAAAAAACAAAGGATTCAACAAGATCAGGGGCCGCAATTTATTTAGTTCACCTACTTTTAGAGTCTTCATTATCACACACGCAAAGAAACATCAGATGACATTCTACATAGAACCTGTGGAGTTGGTGACCCACTAGCACTAAGGATGAAATACAGAGATGATCTTACGGAAGATTTTAAACATCAGGCTCAGTTAGTAAACCTTGAAATGGAAATTGGTTACAGTGATGAAATTTACAATAACGATTTAATTGTCATAGAAGATACGGTCATTTCTATGGAAGGGGAGGAACTGCATACTCTTGGTCTCCCTCAAACTAATCGAACTGAATGATGTACAGAGGAGGAAACGATTGGAGTAGATGTGTTAGAGATAAAAGGTATGGTGGAAGATATGATTGGAGTAGATGTGTTGCAGATGAGAGGTATGGTACAGGAATTGATTGAAGTAGAGGTGTTGGAGGTGAAAGGTATAGTGGAAGAAATGATTGGAACAGGTGTGCTCGGAGTGAGAAGTATAAGTATGTTTTAGATGATTCATGTCTGTAATTCAAAACAAACACTCAGTTTAACTTGTTATCAAAAATACTAACAAACAGAAATCCACCCGCGGTAATGTTGCATAGTATTTCTGCTGCACCGAAAGTAAATTCGCAGTTTATCTTTCGATTAACCATACGAGAAGTATGGGTGCCAAGCTTGGTGAGTGAGAGCGTGAACTTCACAGGTGTTTTTTTTTTTACACAGGTAAGGCATATTTATCTGTCTACTCCCAGCTGGGTTGTTAACGTTATCTCTACCATAGATAATAATAATAAATTCTTTAAGCACCAAACACGGCGCATAAGGCAGAAACCAGTGCTCTCCAGGTTGTTCGTTGTGACGCCACTCCTCTTAGCTCTTGCACATTATTTAGGCCCAACGTTCTTCCTTCTCTTATTATTGTTCTTCTGAGTGTTTCTTTTGGTCTTCCTTTTTTCCTCTTACCCTCAGGAACCCAAGTGAGCGCCTGTAGTGGTATTCTGTTGTCTTGCATTCGTAGGACATGACCGATATATGACCATCGTCTTTTCCTTATATAGTCGGAGACATATTTCTGCCTAGAGTCTTCTCTTATTTGTCGATTAGTCTTGAATTCTTTCCAACTGATGTTCATGAGTTTTCTAAGACATTTGTTCTCGAATGTATTCAGCTTGTTCTCCAATGATTTTGTTATTTTCCAACTCTCACAGCCGTATGTTAACACTGAGATAACATTTGAATTAAACAGACGAAGCTTGGTATGTATATTCAATGATCGTAATTTCCAAATGTTAGATAATCTATTGAAGGCGCTAGCTGCCAAAGCAATTCTAGTATGGATTTCTCTTGTTGTGTCACCATCCTGAGTCATTTTACTGCCTAAATAATTGAAACTTTCAACTTTCTGTAGTTTTTCCCCGTTCAAGATGATATCAAAGGTCTCGTTAGAAAAGTTCATAGCTTTAGTTTTAGAGGCATTTATTTGGAGACCAATTTTAACCGAGAGATGACACAAATTATTTATTGCTTCTTGGGATTGTCTTGGTGTTGAACTTAAGAATGCTACATCATCTGCGAAATCCAGGTCCCCCAGGAATTTTCCATTTGTCCATTTTATAACTTATTGTTCATTGTGGGTATAGTTTCTCATAACCCAATCAATAGCTATTCCAAAAAGTAGTGGTGACATAATACAGCCTTGTTTCACCCCTGTTTCTACTGTAAACCATTCTGTATTCCCTTTATTTGTTCTAACACAACATCTTGCATTGTCATATAGCGCTTTGATTATATTCACATATTTTGTTGGAAAACCATAGATTGTAAGTATCTTCCACAATGATGGGCGGTGTAGACTATCAAAGGCTTTTTGAAAATCGACGAAGGTGATAAGTGGCGATTGCCTTTCCACTGATTCTTCTATAATTGTTCTTAGTGTGAATATTTGATCAATACATGATCGTTTCGGCCTGAAACCCGCTTGTTCTTCTCTGATCTTTTCGTCAGCATGCAATTTAAGTCTTTCTAACATCGTGCAACATAATAATTTTCCAGGTACTGATAATAGAGATATACCACGCCAGTTATTACAGTCTGATAGATCACCTTTCTTCGGTAACTTTACAATAATACTGTCTTTCCATTGTTGTGGTGGTTGTTCTTCTCTCCATACTTCATTTATAATATCTAAAATTCTCAAGAGGTTGTTGTCATTAACTGCTTTAATCATTTCCCCTGAAATTTCGTCAACTCCAGCAGCTTTAAAATTTTTTAATCTTTTAACGGCTTGTTTGATCTCGTCCAGCGTGAATTCATCGCAAGTTATTGGCAAGGTGGTTGTGGGTGTTTCATTATTAAAATCAGGTGTTACTGTTGGTGGTGGTCTGTTTAGCACCTCCATGAAGTGCTCAGCCCATCTCTTCATTTGTTCTTTTTCTGTTGGTATTGAATTCCCTAATTTACCTTTAACAGATGTTTCCATAGCAGTAGGCTGGTGACATAGTTGTTTTGTAATTTGATAAAGGCACCTACTATTACCAGTTCTTGCAGCATTTTCAGCTTCTACGGCCAGTTCATTGATGAAATGTCTTTTATCTCTTCGAGTTTTTGTCTTCACTTCTTTATTTAACAAGTTATAAGTTAGATAGATCATGACAAAATAACGTGAAACCTGAGTCATGCGTTCCAATATGAGAGAAAATACGGGTAAGGAAGAAATAAATGGAAGGCACAAGATAGAGAAAAAGACAGGTAGAACAAGATAAAATGAAGAGCACGGTCATTTCGTGGCAACATTCTTGTATAAAACCACATCACTGTTGTATATAGTGCTTTTCCTACTTGTTTACTATTTGTCCATAACTGACTTCCGCATGTTGGATTGGTACTATACAGCTCTGAAGAGCTCTCTTTCTTACTTCCACCGGACAAAGGGTTGTTGCATAAAATGCTTTTCATTTGAAATAGAATGCTGCTTTTACTTCGTCTATTCTACAGATCATTTATGAGTTAACATCTTCCATTCATTGTGATTAAAGTGCCCGTATTTGAATCTATTGACCATTTTTATTGTAAGTAAAAAATAAGGGGGCAACTGTAAAACTAGTAAGGAATGTAATATAAATTTAAAAATAAAATGATATGGAATCAGTTTTATAAATTAACGTATACAGAAAACACGGGACGTTTCGGGATTCACCCTTCGTCAGCCACAGTCACACACAGGTGACACAGATAAATACAGACATGTTAATAGACAAATGCAATGGACACTGTAAATAAGTGGGGGAAATGAATGAAATAACAATATGATGTATGATGCAGAAAGATAAAAAAATCCAAAAGAAAAAAACGGAACACGCAAAAAATGTATTAACTCCAGAAATTCAACAAACAATGAAAATATAAAATGATGTAGCAAAGTCAAATAGAGATGTATGCTGAAAACCTTGGTAAAATCTTGCCATTGAAGGGACATAGCAGCATACAAATACGTAAATATAATACGAAACGAAATATATGCAACAAATTAGACAGATTGTGAAAAAGTGAGGAAAGGAAGGTAATGAAATAGTGGAAAATAACTATGTAGCGGATTTTAAGCAAAATAGTGTTGGGCATCAAAGCAGAAGGGCATGATGGTATAACACCAAAAATGGTTAAGTACATGGGAGCATCAGGCGACCTATTACTCCTAAGGGTCCTACATGCAGCGTGGTGCAACAAGGCCATACCAAAGGATTGGGAGATTGCCATCATAACACCGATTTTCAAAAAGGCTGACAATCGACAATGTGGAAACCACAGAGGCATATCCCTTCTCAGTGTCCCTGGTAAAATCTACTCTAGAATCCTAGAGCAGAGACTCCGATGCCTAGCTGAGCCACAACTGGATGACGTCCAGTGCGGATTCCGAGCAAACCGAAGTACTCAAGACCTAATCTTCACACTCAGGCAGCTGAGTGAAAAGGCCCTTGAGTATAAGAGTGAGATCTATCTTTGTTTCATAGATCTGGAAAAGGCGTTTGATAGGGTCCCCTGGAGCAAACTTTGGAACTGTTTGGCAAGGAAGAACATTCCAACACCTCTGATTCATGCTATACAGAGCTTCTACAAGTCTTGCAGAAATTATGTGAGGACAGCAAACTATAAGTCAGAAGAGTTCAGGACCACCACTGGTGTAAGACAAGGCGATATCATGTCACCTTATCTTTTCATACTCCTCATGGACGATGTCATCAAGGCATGTAAGGAGAGAATAAGAAAGTATTCAGTGGGGTACTGGAAGATGAGACAGGTCTGTATTTCAGAGCTAGCATTTGCTGATGTTGTTGTCCTGATTGCTAAATCAGAGGCACATCTCCAATCCAACCTGCAAGTCTGGAAGGAAGAGCTGGAGAAGAGAGGGATGGTCATAAGCAGCTCTAAAACAAAATCCATGGTGATATCACGAGAAGAAAGAGTTCATCAGATTAAGCTGGGAGAACAGGTCCTGGAGCAGGTCGACCACTTTAAATACCTCGGAGCTATTACAGACCGAAAGGGAGGCATCAGAGAAGAGTTGGCCACTCGAAAAGCTGCAGCTGGGAGACTTTTTCAGGCCATAAACCGAGGATTCATCAGCAAGAGAGAGGTTGGTAAGAAAACCACCACTGTTGCTGTCATTTTCGACGGAGTCATCTGTCAAGTTATTTGCTTATGTTTGTATCATAAGTATAATTGTGTCTTTACCTGCGATGTCAGGTTGATTAGGGGTTGTCTTCCCTTGTTTATTCATTCATTGTGTTTGACCTGTAGGGTCAGAGGTTGACAGTTCGGCGTAGGCCTATGGGAAGGTTTTTTTAAGCGGGAGTGAGATATACTTCCGGGAAGCCGGGAGGTCCTGTTTTTCTGAAGGGACCAAGAGTCCATTGTTTTTCGGGGAGAATCTTCGAAGTAACTGCTATGGCAGTTTTCCCCAGTGAATCTCTGTGCGTCGGGATGACGACAGAATTCCTTGTGTAGTTCTGAGGATTCATTTACCAGGTAATACCGACCTTTATGCATTATTACGCTTTTCGGTGGCAGAACATGTAAAGGATTACCTAGGGTGAACAGCAGTTCACGGATCCGCCATTTCAGAACTTATATATTTGTGCTCGAGGTAGCCATCCAAGACTGTTAGTCTTATATTGTCCAGAAATCCAGTGACGAAGATATATTGTGGGAGCCGCAGATTGGCGGAACTTCTACCTACAATAAGTATTACTGCAGGGTTGATGATAACCTATTTAACAGAAGTACACGGCCGACGTTAGGACGAGGCCTGTGCTTCCGGCTATTATACTACAGCCTGATATGTGCAATTGGCAGGGAGTGCCAAGTTGCACCTGTGTGTCAAGGTAACTAAGGCATCTGACGCGTTTAGTCAGAGACGCCAAGGGCGACGCTACGAACTGTCATTATTGAAGAACTTTGCTATTGACCATGCACGTCTATTCTGATGTTTACCTTTTTGAATGCCAAATGTATACCTATCGATGTCAGGTCAGCATGACCTTGTTACACTGACTGTTCCTGTTGATACTATGTGTGTTCCCGTCAATAAATGTCTTGAAACATGCCTGCAGTGTCAAAGCATCCTTGATTACTGCATGTGAGAGTATGGGTTGCAGGATCTACATCTATACGAGCCTAAACACATTCGCGTCTTCATTCGCACCCACACTCAACTCATCATACGCTCGCACTACACATCTAACAACATGTATACTGTCTTGGGCCAGTGATCACATCAACAAGAGAAAAAAGACAGTTACATTTCTGGTGGACCAGTTACGTGGGCTCTTATGATACATTTCTTGTCGCCAATGTGGCCTAGAAACTTACATTTCTGATGGACCAGACCTGTGGGTTTAAAAAGAACAGAGCGAGCATTTGACATTATTGTTGACATTTATGGATCCAGAAATTTACATTCCTGGTTGGCTGTTACATGTATGATGTCTCCAGTTTTGTCGAGAAAGTTACAAGAAGGACAAGTACACATTACACTTCTGATCTGTGGGTCTAAGCTACACACGGGACAGCCGTACACACAGCGCTAATTCTACACTTGCAAGTTTTGGCTACAACAGGACAGATATAGGTCATCAACGGTTGACACAAATAAACAGTACGAGCATTTATATTATAATGCTACATAAAGCATAACAAGACATGTACTGAAGTTAACTACTAGGCATTTGCTACGTGGACCATAACTGCATAGAAGGCGGGTTCCTATTGTAAACAGTACTGCGGGTTGTTACACGTTTCATTCAACAACAGACTTTTCTAGGTCAGAGCATTCAAGCTACATTGTTGGAGGTCAAGTGTCTGTAAACAGTACGTGAAATTGTAAACATTCAATGTGCAAGCCCTAATTTGAGAAGGTCATAGTAACTTTGGTTCGTGAATACCACTTTATGTTACAGTGGATTTGACGTTCAGTGCGCGTTTGACATTTCGTTTCTGTGTTCGCAAGGAGCAAGAAATTTATTTTAGTTTCAGCTGTGACTGAACTTGTTCTGCAACACATTGAAATTGATTGCTATATGTTTATGTCACTTCTACTGTTTTTGGTGTATTTTTCTGCGGGTTTTTCGGTTGGTGGGTCTTACGGTAAATATGCCACTTGATCGAGGCTTACTGTAAGCGGTCTGTAGGTGCAAATTTTCTTAATTTGGAAATTTGCTAGTGACAATTGGTCGCTATTGATGTTAGCTGTGATGTAATTGTACTTAACGTTGTTTTTGTAATATTTTGTCTGTTTTTCAGTTTTGATTGTCGATTTGTTTTGTTTGTATTCTGTAGGTCTCTCCTTTCTTGTGTATTTCTCTACACATTTTTGGTTAAAACAGTGTTGCCATTTGTATTGTTTTGTATTTTTGTCTTTGTATTTTTTTTTTGGTTGTACTACATTACTGTCATGCACAGTCTACATACACATACTTGGTCATGTTTTGATATTATTGATAAGGTAGACTCTTCATATAGAGTTTGTTAAATAATATTATATAAGATATTTATACAAGTTCTTTGATAAAAGACTTGTTATCTACAAAGATTGAGACAAGGTGAAATACATATTCAAGTTCTTTATAAAAAAGACTTGTGCCCATAGTGAGTGGGATATAAGGGAATTTTTTTTTCCCACAGGTACTCAAGTGATTTTTTGGGTACATTATAAACAAGAGGAACATACAAAGTCTTTGTCTAAGACTAAGACAGTAAAATAAAGTGAAGTGAGTATACAAGTCTAGCATTTCAGACTTGTCTCCCATTGAAGTGGGATAAGGTAATTTATTTAATTTTTTTCAGGTTTCTGATCTCATTAGACAGAATGTCTACATTGGATTTCTTCATCCAGCAAGGGTTGACCCTTGGTAAGTCTGGTAAAGAATTGGAAGAATATTCATCTGCTCAATTCGCCATTGCATTAAAGTCAGAAGAAAAGAAACAAAAAGAGGAAATTAAATTGAAAGCAGAAGCTGAACTAAAGAAGCTAGAAGCTGAGAATAGAAGATTAGAACTTGAAGAAAGAAGGTATCAAAGAGAGGCTGAGGAGAGAAAAGCTCAAGCTGCTGCTGAGGAGAGGAAAGCTCAAGCTGCAGCTGATGAAAGAAAATTCCAGATGGAAATGGAAGACAAAAAAAAAATTCAAGCTCAAGCTGCTGCAGAGGAAAAAAAACTTCAAGCTGCTGCAGAGGAAAAAAAACTTCAAGCTGCTGCTGAGGCTGAAATTAGAAAAATGGAACATGAGGAAAGAAAACAGAAGATGGAACTTGATGAAAAAACTCGCAATTTTGGAGTTAGAGAAATTGAAATTGGCGAGTACGGGTGCTCAGCAAACAACTTCGAGTACGACAAAGGAGTTTGTTAGTAGGATTAAATTGCCTCATTTCAATCCTTTAAAGGATGACGTAGCAGATTATCTAGATAGATTCCAATTTTTGTGCGATACGCATAACATAAAAAAGGAAAAATATGTTGAACAACTGATGCCATTTTTTTACAGGTGACACAGTGACTACTCTTATGACAATAGACGAACATGAGAGGACTAATTATGATGTTGTCAGGGCAGCATTGCTAAAAAAAAATACCAATTAAAACAAGAAGACTATCGTCTTCGTTTTAGGACAATGTTGCCAGAAAATGGAGTAGATTTCTCTGATTTTGTTACAAAGATACGTCGTACATTTACACGATGGGTTGAGTTGTCTCAGATTGAGAAAACATATGAAGGTCTAATGGACTTATTATTGCGAGATAAGGTTTTGTCATCTGTTAATGATTCTTTTCTTGCATTCCTTCATGAGCGTAAGCCTAAAAACTTAAAAGAAATGGAGGAATACTGTTGTCAGTATGCCACAGCACATCCCCATGCTACAGTTAGCAATTCTAAAGTGAAAGAAGGGTTGCCAGCTGCTTCGGCAACACCATATGGCCCTAATTTCAGAAAAAAATTTCAGGGTGCTCAACAAAATTGGAATAGGGGAAGTAATCAAAATTACACTCAGAAGCGGAGTAATCCAACACATGATGGTTCTTCGTCTATGCAGTGGAGACAAGATGGTAGTTCTCGTAATTTTAGTGGTAATAATTTGAGACACTTTCGTAAAGGCTATCCAAATAATAACTATTCAAATTTTCGAGGTAATCATTCTCGACGTCAAGATTATGACGATGGTGAATTTAGAAACCGGGATTCAAACCGGAATGATGAGTACAATAGACAATATGATCACAATTACAGGGGAAATGATAGTCGAAATAATTACAGGGGAAATGATAGTCAAAATAATTACAGGGGAAATGATAATCGAGGTAGACCTAGGTTTAACAAAAAAAAGACCTTACCAACAGGCAAACTCTGCGCAACAAGAGTTTGATGGAGCCTGTAATACAGTAAATGATAGTGGTAACTCTAGGGCTATCACTGGTTGTGCTTTCGATTTTGGGAGAGCAACTGAATGCCCCCAATGCTTAACATTGTTTGACTCATCAACTGTATCTACGCTAAGTTGTGGTCACCTCTTCCTGCTCTACCTGCTACAGTTGCGCATGATGGGAGAGGATCTCTCATCTTACATAAAGGTCTAATAAATGATAGGCTAGTCTCAGTACTTTTCGATTCGGGATGTACTACCGTCGGGGTTAAGGAGTCTCTGATAGATCCTTGCTGTGCCACTGGAAAAACAATCAAATGTGTTACATTTGGTGGTACTATGGAAAGCTATCCTACTGCTATTATTAGGATTGACACTCCTTTCTTCACAGGAGATGTCCATGCATGTCTTCTTCCTAATCCTATTGCGGATCTTATAATCGGTCGTATTCATGGGGTTAAGGAATGCACCCCGCAACAAATTTCTAGTTGGGAAGAAAGAAACATTCAAACGGTCAATGCAGTGGTGACAAGAGCTCAAGCTCTTAATCCCCCAACTTCATCTGATAATAGTAATGAAGTTGATAGCCAAGACGAGCACTTGGTGATTTCCCATGACTCGTTTGTTAAACGTCAAGAAGAGGATCCTTCTTTGAAGAAATACTTCCTTCTTGCAAAGAAAGGGGATCCCAATCAAAATACGAATCACAAATCGTATATCACTATGAAGAATGGTATATTGGTACGAATGGTACAACACTCGGACAAGTCTATGCACTCGCAAATTCTTGTGCCTAAGTGTATGAGAGCCTTAATTCTTCGGCATGCACACGATTCTCAGTGTGCTGGACACATGGGTTTTTCCAGAACTAAAACTAGAGTCCTTGCGTCATTCTTTTGGCCATTCGTGAATAAAGACATCCGAATTTATTGCCGATCTTGCAAAATTTGTCAAGAGGTCAAGTCTAGGGGTCCGAGACATGCTGCTCCTATTCAGGCTGCAGATATTCCGATTCGGCCGTTTCAGAAAATGGCTATAGACATCATTGGTCCGTTCAAAATTAAGTCAGCCAGAGGACACCAATTTATCCTCACTTGCGTGGACATGTGCACGCGTTGGCCAGAGGCTATTCCTCTGAAGAGCATATCAACTGTCGATATCGCTGATGCTCTTTGGCTCGTATTTTCTCGTCTGGGATTCCCCGGAGAAATACTGTCGGATCACGGCACTCAGTTAATTTCGGACGTTATGTCTCAGGTAATGGCTACGCTAGACATTAAAAGGTCTCTCAGTAGTATTTATCATCCAATGTCCAATGGATTGGTAGAACGTCTTAACAGGACACTAAAGAACTTACTTGGCAAGATAACGGAGGATCATCCTGAAGATTGGGACAGGGTTTTACCTGCAGTCCTCTTTGCCTATAGAGAGGTTCCCAACGAGCATACAGGGTTTTTCTCCTTTCGAACTTGTCTTTGGCGCGCAACCGCGCGGGCCAATGTCCTTGTTACACGATTTGATAACTTCCGATAATATTGACGATGATACACAATCGTCATATGAATATGTTATAGCTCTTAGAGAAAAGATTATCGAATCGTGCAGGTTAGCAACTTCATCTTCCGAATTTGCGAAAGAAAAAGCTAGGCGATTTGCTAATAAGAAAAGACGCCTACGTCAACTTTGTCCTGGAGACAAAGCATATGTCTTACTGCCCTCAAGAGAGAATAGACTTCTCATTTCTTGGAAGGGTCCATACACTATAGTCTCGAAAATTTCTGATGTCGACTATATTGTCGATGTGGATGGAAGGCATAAAACCTTCCATATAAATATGCTAACAGAGTTTATTGAACGTCCAGACTATTTACAGCCTATTTTCCAGGCGACGGACGACTCTCCAGTTCAACATGGTCACATCTCATCCCTGTCCGTTATACAGGATGAGGAAACTATTTTTTCTGACGTGAACTTACCTCTTCCTACGATTCCACTTACTTCAACGGAATCGTGGAGAGACGTTACAGTCTCTTCCAACTTGTCTTTTGAGGAACAACGTCAAGTATCCTCTACGTTACAATCATATCAGGATGTCCTTACCGACATTCCTGGACACACAGATGTCATAGAACATGACATCATACTTACTGATCGTAATCCGATCAGAGTAAGACCATACCCAATACCTATTCATTTTCAAGCACAAGTCGAGAAAGAATTGGATGAAATGATTCAACTACAAATAATTGAACCATCCACTTCAGCTTATTCTTCGTCGATAGTTATTGTTCGAAAGAAAGACAATAACATACGTCTTTGCGTTGATTATCGCAAATTAAATCAAGTTACGAAGTTCGATGCTGAACCTATGCCGTTATTAGATGATCTACTTATTAGACTTTCTAAAGCTAAATTCTTTACTAAACTAGACTTGTCGAAAGGTTATTGGCAAGTCCCACTGACGGAACACGCCAAACCTCTCACTGCTTTTTCGACACCTAGGGGTCTGTTTCAATGGAATTTTATGCCTTTCGGGCTTATGAACGCCCCAGCGACTTTCGTACGCATGATGCGACGAATTCTATCAGATCGTGCAGATGTCATTGCATATTTAGACGACATCTGTCTTTTCAGCGATACTTGGGAAGAACACTATGTGGGTCTGAAGGAATTGCTATCTACTCTACGTGAGCATAGTTTGACTGCTAAACCCTCTAAAGCTTTTGTTGGGTTTAGTGAAATTTCCTTCCTAGGTCATCGAGTTGGTCATGGTCTGTTGAAGACAGAGGACCAAAACATTTCAAAGATATTAAATATCTCGGTTCCGAAGACAAAAAAGCAAGTGCGTAGTCTCTTGGGATTGATACAATTCTATGGAAGATTCATTGAGAATCTGTCCTCCATTATGGCACCACTTTCAACGTTATTGAAAAAAGGTTCTCCTAATATGGCGCGTTGGTCCCAAGAATGCCAATCTTCATTGGATCAGGTTAAGAATTTGTTCTCATCTCATCCTATCTTAAGACTACCGACGATTGATAAGACTTTTGTCCTTCGTAGTGATGCCTCTTCCACTGGCATTGGAGCGGCACTAATGCAGGAATATTCAGGAACTCTGCATCCTGTAATGTATATTTCTAGGAAGCTGAATGCGGCAGAAAGGAATTACTCGGTTTTGGACCGTGAATTGTTGGCTATGGTTTGGTCCATTCTTAAGCTACAAAGGTTCCTTCTGGGCGCGCATTTCTTTATGGAAACCGACCAAAAAGCTCTTACGGCTATGCAAAGTAAGGATTTGAAGAGCTCGAGATCTACTCGTTATGCTATTGCTCTTCAGCCTTTCCATTTCACGGTGCGAGCTATCCGTGGTTCGGATAATGTGATGGCGGACATATTGTCTAGATGCCCACATGATTCCAGTTAAATCTTGTGTCCTAGTTTTTCCTGATATATATTTTCAGACTTAGGTCTGTCCTTAATATCATAATATGTTGTAATACAAATGTATTTGGATGATGTTTAGATAATTTAACAAATTTCATTTTGTCCATCCATCAGTGATATGTTGCTAAAATAGCATTGACATTTGTATATTGCTATGATTATATTATTTAGTAATGTTTGATATATGATTGGTATTGCCAGCAACTTAGGTTTCTTGAATGGTATCCCTTAGTTTGTTTGGTTTAAAGGAAATATTTTCTCCTATGTTGGGAGATGATTTGTACCCTCTTCTATTGTACCTGATATTAGGTTCATTGTTTGCATGAGCACAGAAGTGATACTGGTGCTATCTTGCTCATGAACATATTAAAAAAAAAAAAAAAATTGCATTTTTTTTTTTTTTTACAGGGGGGTGGTAGTAATGTTGCTGTCATTTTCGACGGAGTCATCTGTCAAGTTATTTGCTTATGTTTGTATCATAAGTATAATTGTGTCTTTACCTGCGATGTCAGGTTGATTAGGGGTTGTCTTCCCTTGTTTATTCATTCATTGTGTTTGACCTGTAGGGTCAGAGGTTGACAGTTCGGCGTAGGCCTATGGGAAGGTTTTTTAAGCGGGAGTGAGATATACTTCCGGGAAGCCGGGAGGTCCTGTTTTTCTGAAGGGACCAAGAGTCCATTGTTTTTCGGGGAGAATCTTCGAAGTAACTGCTATGGCAGTTTTCCCCAGTGAATCTCTGTGCGTCGGGATGACGACAGAATTCCTTGTGTAGTTCTGAGGATTCATTTACCAGGTAATACCGACCTTTATGCATTATTACGCTTTTCGGTGGCAGAACATGTAAAGGATTACCTAGGGTGAACAGCAGTTCACGGATCCGCCATTTCAGAACTTATATATTTGTGCTCGAGGTAGCCATCCAAGACTGTTAGTCTTATATTGTCCAGAAATCCAGTGACGAAGATATATTGTGGGAGCCGCAGATTGGCGGAACTTCTACCTACAATAAGTATTACTGCAGGGTTGATGATAACCTATTTAACAGAAGTACACGGCCGACGTTAGGACGAGGCCTGTGCTTCCGGCTATTATACTACAGCCTGATATGTGCAATTGGCAGGGAGTGCCAAGTTGCACCTGTGTGTCAAGGTAACTAAGGCATCTGACGCGTTTAGTCAGAGACGCCAAGGGCGACGCTACGAACTGTCATTATTGAAGAACTTTGCTATTGACCATGCACGTCTATTCTGATGTTTACCTTTTTGAATGCCAAATGTATACCTATCGATGTCAGGTCAGCATGACCTTGTTACACTGACTGTTCCTGTTGATACTATGTGTGTTCCCGTCAATAAATGTCTTGAAACATGCCTGCAGTGTCAAAGCATCCTTGATTACTGCATGTGAGAGTATGGGTTGCAGGATCTACATCTATACGAGCCTAAACACATTCGCGTCTTCATTCGCACCCACACTCAACTCATCATACGCTCGCACTACACATCTAACAACATGTATACTGTCTTGGGCCAGTGATCACATCAACAAGAGAAAAAAGACAGTTACAACCACAAACATGGGAAACAAAGAGCCAAGGATCCAGACCCCCAGGACGACTCAGAGTCCGCTGGGAGGACAACATTAGACAATCTTTGAAGGACCGAGGACTAGAATGGAACCAGGCCAGGAGGAAGGCAGCCGATAGGATAGTCTGGCGCTCTCTCTTCCAAACCTCTACACCTCACGGTAGAAGGGGAACGACTAAGTAAGTAAGTGTTGGGCATTCAAGCCATAAGGAGAAAGACAATTCATTTAAAAAATGAGACGATTCTCCAAGAAAAATGGAGTCTGGTCACCACGAAAGCATGAGCGGATAGCCGTTATTTTGAAATCAGAATTACCTGAGATGGTCAGGCCCATTAAAACGAATAGCCACTGGTGTAGCTTTGTCATGATAAATTTCATTTAAGTGCTAACGAAACCTGTCTGCCAAAGGTCTTCCAGTTTCCCCAATATAGGTAATACCACACCTTTTACAGATGATGGTATAAATCAGATTTCAGGATTCACATGTGAATGACTCACTAATGACAAAATCACCCTTCGGAAAGCAGACAGTTTAAGTTTGGAGTACAAACGGACACGTCTTAAATATCCGGCGTTGGCATGGTTTTGTACCAAAGAATGAATGGCTAGTGTTCCTGAAGCGGCTGTGTACAAGAATATCTCTAAAATTCTTATCCCTACGATATGCCACTAAGGGGAATCCCGAAAACAATTCTCGATAACAGGATCAGAGTGGAGAATAAGCGGCTGATGAAATATAATTTATTTCGCCGCCAAGCAGTAAGATGAAAGTTAAAACAAGTTTGAGTCTGTCAGATATAGCAGTAGGTTTTGCAGTGAACGTTATCTGACGAATAACATGTGAAATGCGATTAAGAGTAGCAGATAGAACACTATTAGGATAAAGGCGTCGGCGAAAAAAACTCAAGCATCTCTTGAGCTCGTTCAAGGAAACCATCGTCAGCGTAAACGTAGAAGCTGAGAAAATGGAGTGGACTTTTTACAGTTGAGAGGGTGAGATGAAGTATAAAGAAGGAAACCATAAGCATCAGTAGGTTTATTAAAAATCAGTAAATAAAAAATTTAAGTTTTTAGACCAGTAGCGCTAATCTGCACAAAGTCAAGAAAGTTGATTAAAGTCGTGGAAATATGAGAAGTGAATTTGATGGCAGGGTAAAAATTAATGACACGGTTAATAAATCTATTGAGGTCTCTCTCTGACATTTCTGTCACTCCAATCTCATCATCAATTTAGCAATAAATTCAGGTATCAAGACATCGTAGCTTTAAAATATCAAATATTCAAAATGGCCTATATACAGGCAAGCGTAACTCGGGCTCAATTTTTTGCCCATAGCAACCCTACATATTTCGTCAAAAAATGGCCATTAAATTCAAAAGAGTTAAGATTAAGAACCAATTCAGCAAGGCGAAGAAGAGGACAAGCACTGATAGTATGATCAGTTCGTTGATCAAGGAAAAAAAACTGAAATGACTTTAAGCCCATCAGAATGTAGGATAGAAGTGTAGAGCGAACAAACATCTACAAGAAAAAGTCGGTAAGTATGGTCAGGCATGAGCCTAATGGAATTAAAAGTAGTAATAGCATGAGTAGTGTCCTAGCGACTAATGGTTGGAAAATACTGGCTAGGAAGTGAGAAATACGTTCAATGGGGCAAGAGCAGGCTGAAGCAATAGGTCTACCGAGATTGTCAATTGTATACACCTTAGGAAGCATATAAAAGGAAGGTTTGCCTAGACTACTGTCAAAAAGTGTGAAGAGATAAAGCATCAGACGGTAGGATGTAATTTTATTTTAATTGTTCCATTTACTTTGACAAAGAATTCCGGAGAAGTCATTTTCCTTCGGGATGACTTTTGCTTCTGTCTTTTTTTTTTTTTTTTTTTTTTGCTTTTAAAGCTAAGGTCTTTATTTTAACTTTCTGTCATTTCTGCATCAATCATTTGCTACAACTCATTTTCACTATTTGCCATTATGAATGTATCATCAGCGTACCTCACGTTAATTATATTATGTCCACCCACTGATATTTCTGGCATGTCCTCTATGGATTTCATTTTCTTTTTTTTTTCACTGTACAAATTGAATAGATCTGGTGACAGCACACATACCTGTTCATCTTTTTTTAAATGTTCCTATTTGGCTGCTGATTCTTACATCTGCTGTTTGTTGCCAACACAAGCTCTTTATTATTTTCAGGTCCTTACCATAGATGTATATGCTTTCTAACATTTTTATAATTTACTCGTGATTCACTTTGTCAAATCCATTAGTGTATAAAACTAGATAGTGCCTAAAACATTAATGTCTTAAAAAAACTCAAATTATAGATCTGTTTTTACTTCTGTGGCCCTCTCTTTTATTTTTTTTTAAATAATGTATTTACCTTCTACAAAATCACATTGTTCATCACTAACTTGTGTTGTATCTTTTCGGTACTGCATCTGCAGCCTTTGCACTTCTGGTTGAGCCATGCTTTTTTTTGCCGTATTACACTTGCTTATTGTTTCCTTATTTTGCCTGTTGTATTCTTATTTGTCTTGCTTAGTTTTTGTCACGGGATTTGCTCCCCTTGCTCTGCAGTAATGGTCCAACACTGGCCAAACTTCAGAGTATCTACTGAAGGTCTTCAAAGGTGTCTACCTTTCGCTCAAGATTACTCTTGGCAGAGATGTGAATTAAAGAATGGTGCTTCAATTCTAGGGAGCCTCATAGGAATTTTTTTTAAAATCAAGTACAACGGCTGATAGAATCTGGGCCGTGCAAACTTTCTATTTTCCCTGACCTTCTATGGGGAGCACAATTTTTGCTCGTTTTGATGAGCTCCCAGCTGATTTAAATCAGTAAAAGATATTTCAATAGCTCTGGTTGTAGGCATTTAAAATGACTGAGACATACGGGTGCAGTTCACTCAAAATGACTGAATAGACTATAAATTTGCATATTTACAGATAACAAATTTAATAATCAATTAAAGTTAACAATGTAAAAATGAATAAAGGTTTTGGTGGAAAAAAATGTTAGATTTTAAAGATTCATCACAGGTGATGATCTGAATATGGTGTTTTAAAAATTTCTTAAAGAAATTTACACATACTGCGTCACAATGCCAAAACAAAAGACAGCGACAACACCTTTCACCCAACCTCCCTGGCGGAATAAGACAGTAGAGGAAGCATGGATAGAAAAGGAAAGAGCAACAAAGGAATGGCATAAAGCACGAAACAGAAGAATGATGAATGAGGGAGATGTTGAAGAGATGAAGGTGAAAAAGCAAAGAGCCGTTAATAGATTAAAAAACTTGGCAATTGAGGCAAAGGATAAAGTGTGAGAGGACTTTGTGATACAGGTGGGCACGGAAAAAACCCTACAGAAATTATGGTCCTTACATCAAAGAATGAATAGGAAAAGTGCAAGTCAACCCATCCCTAATATCAAACGCTCTACAGGACTAAGCCTGAAGACGGACGAAGAGAAGGGAAGAGCATTAATCAATCGATACGTGGAGCAAACGGATAAAGGTGACAAAAGTGCCCGCCTGAAAATAAAGGTCAGTGTGCTGAAAAATGCCCTAAGGGGCCAAATATAATTCGATCTCATTTCTGAAGAGGACGAGGTGTACACATTGAAAACCACCAGAAACACTGCTCCGGGTCCTGATGGTGTACAATACCATCACATTAAACAGCTCGACGACACAGCCATTATAAATATGGTGAGCGATTTCAATAACAGCATACAGACAGCTGAGGTGCCGAAAGACTGGCTACACAATTACCTTCGGCCACTTCCTAAACCTGGCAAAGACCCCACACTGCTCAACAGCTTTCGAATTATCACACTACAGAATGTCTATGGTAAATTACTTGAAAAGATAGTTGCAAGACAAGTAATGAGCCACCTCTTTAATGAACACATCCTTTCTGATACCCTGGGTAGCTATATGCCTATGAAAACAACATAGGGTAACGCTGTAACGTTTGCGTACAATGTGTATGAGGGATTCCAGAGTAAAAGAGAAACGGTGGCTGTCGCAATTGACCTAGCTAGAGGATGCTTATAACAGTGTGGACTTTGCAACCCTAATAGACTGTATAATGGCATGTGGTGTAAACCCATGGATAACAAAGTAGATAGCAGCTGCCTTAATGGAGGAATCAGTTGCATTTCGCTTGGGAACTTGGACATCAGAATCACTGCGCATTTGCCCGGGACTACCACAGGGTTCTCAACTATCCCCATTGCTGTTTAACATCTACACAGCAAAAGTAGCAACCTTTCAACCAGCAGGACTGGGACGAACATTAACTTTTGCAGATGACATACTCATGTACAGAACTTGCTCAAACAGACAGGAAATGGTCCAAGGCATACAAGAGACACTAAAGGCGGTTTTTAAATGGTGCGAGGAAAGCGAATCACAGGTCAATCCCAACAAGGCATGTGTTATGTTGTGCTCTTTAAACAACTCCATAGTGAAAGCAGACCTTCCAGACATCACTTTCAACGGGCAGAACATTGAAAGGCAAGACAGGCTGAAGTATCTGGGAGTAACGTTTGATCGTGGGCTTTCATTCAAGTATCATGTCTAACTGATCATACAGAAATGCAAGCGAGAGCCTTAAAAACAGTGGCTGCTGCGCGCTTGGAACAGAGACTATTGTTTCTCCAGTATTATCAGTGTGACGTATAATGGAAATATAGCCTCCTGTATTCGACAGCGTTTCGTGACCTCGGCGCAGTTTTAAGATTCGCTAACTAAGTCACGCATTTCTCTGCCTGTCTGACTCACCTTTTAATCCACGCCTCTTTTTTACTGACCATAACAAACGAGCTTGTTTACCAACTTTCGCAACCTGTCATTCATAGCAGGGAACGAACCACGTTCGTTTACGCAATTTTCTCACGCGAGCTGATCTGTCAATATTACGATAACTGACAGATCGCACGTGGAAAACACGTGGAAGAGTAACGGCCATTGAAGATTCTCTATAAGGGGAGCTAATCCTTTGATGTTCGTACCTACAGCGAAAAATAACTCTGTGATCTCGAGAAACAGAGAAAATCTCGGACGGAAGCCCGCTACACGGGTTAAGCCTCTGTTGTCGGTTAGCAACGGCCAACAGAAGCGACCGTAAACCTTTTATCTGGGAAACGTAGTTTCAGATTTCTCTGCTAGGAAAACAGAGTGTGAGAATTCACATCTTCTAGAGATCATAACAACATGATCGTATATAAACTGCGTCTTTCCAAAATCAGTTACCAGTGTCGCTCAGAATTTTTTCGGAGAGTCTAAACACGTTATCTAGAACCATTGGGAATAGATGTGTTAATAGTTTCGTGGTGTTTTCTTTCTGGATTTCTGGTAATATATAAATTTGTGCTTAAGTGTATTAAAGTGTTAAACGTTTTAGCATCTTAAATTCACTTTGATTTTCTAGGTGTTAGAACCAGTGGAAAATAACGCGTAGCTATTTTTATTCCAGATGTTTCAGTTGTAATGTTAATTTAATCACCCGCTATCACACAGAAAGAGACGGTTTAGTTGACTAATTAATACACTAGGCGACGGATAATTGACGGAATAGAACTCACGTTTATTTCATCTTGTGTAATTTAGTAAGTGACTGTTGTTTAAATATCATGCGACTAAACAAACCGACGCCGACCCTCTAATAGCTACTTAGCGACAGGCGATATTAGTTAAAGTGCGCGTATGGATAAATTAAATAATAACTGACCAGATATTAATAGGCTAGAGACAACGTGTGCTTATATGTAGATATTATTAGCAGCAATTTTTTCATAATGTTCCTATATCCTTAGGGCATGACCTGATCAACGGCGACCAGCGGTTTTTTTATTTGGCTTTATCTTGGGCCTTGTCTCCATTTTACTGATTGGATTAAAGTTGTCTTCTCCTGGCTTATGCGTCTACAAGTTCAGTTATGAACAGGACGGGCCACAGAGACTAATGAACATTTTAATAGTAAATTTTAACTGGACTTACAAATACATATATATATATATATATATATATATATATATATATATATATATATATATATATATATATATATATATATATATATATATATATATATATATATATATATATATATACATATACACATATATGTTTATTTTTTTTTTTGCATTTTTATCAGCCCACTGGGGTGTGAAAGATATTCTCCCGACTTTTGATAGTCGTTTCCAAGTGGATATTTATCCAGAAGAGTTACGCTATTTCAGAATCGGCATTCACCAGAGCCAGCCGATAGGATTTACCATCATCATCAAGTAACAATAATTAACAGTTTGTTAGCAATCAGATTTTTCCTACTGTTTACCGTGAACACCAGATCTCAGAGAGTCTCGGCATTAAGGTAGAAGTATACCCAGAAAAGCTTAAAAAAAATAAAAATCCAACAATTTTCATTTTCATGCTTTAAATCATCGTCAACATGTTCTTGAACTAAAAATAATTCATAGAAGCTTAGAGATACTCTGGTGTGATAGGAATCAGTGTTTTTCTACACACGCCCCCTTGAGTGATTTGCATAGCAACCAATGTTTATAGTTGGTTACCATGTGAATAATGACCCAACAAGAAGGTGCGTAATTGTAAAACTGCGAAATTATAATTATACTGAGGCAACAGGAAAAAGATATTTATAACTTTTCCACGGGGAATCACTCAATGATTTCTTGTGAATTTTTCAAAAGTGTGTGTCTAGAAAGCTTTGATCGTAAATTTCAACATTTGTTACATGCATAGTGCATTTTCACCAACATCAACTCTATTTATTGCTAGTTTTATACTGATTCTGTATAATAGTAGTTAGCAGAGCTTCTTTTGTTCACAATGAGAAATAAGACAAAGACTGGGAGGCGTGTACACCAACAAACCGTTGCCTGAAAATGAGACACCTATTGTCGATAGTGACGCTATAAAACCTCTGTGCTCCTCAGCAAAGAAAATAAAGGTCATAAAGGTCCAAGAAAGTGAAGAACAAGCTAAAAATGACAACAAAGGAAATGGGTTTATCCTTATGGATGTAAAACTACTGTTTGGGTTTTTATGCGCTAACTTTAGATGTGACAAATGTTATCAGTACTCACTGACCTGTGAGATCGTCGAAGAGACTCGGAATGGCTTTTGTCATGAAATCAGTATCAAGCGCACAAACAGTGGCGAATGGACTGCCAATTTCAATACTTCTGATGTTTCATCTTCAGCTACTCACAAACAAAGAAGTAAATGTGCGAATGGTGGCATTTGTGCGTTCTATTGGGAAAGGCCACAGTGCATTGCAGAATTTTTCGATATACATGAACACAAGTCAACGCAAGGCAAAGAAAGCATACAGGAGAACGCTGCACAGGATCTATTCAGCAAGTAAGGACATTGCAATGGAAAGACCCTGAGAGCACTGAAAATGGGATTCATAGACACTGCAGCTGCAGTAGAAGGAGACCTTTATTCAACAGGAGCTCATTAAACTTCATTTTGTGAGTTCTTTTTCTGTTTTTCTTTGTTTTCTCGGAATTGTCTTTTTAGCATAATTGGTGATCTTTGAAACAAGATATCTCTGGATCTGTACATTCAATTGACATGAAAATTAACACAGTTGGTTATCATATAATCTTACAGATTATGACCTAAAATGGATACAATTGAATTCAAAATTTTAGTTTTATGACCATCATGCATATATAATGAGGCACAAATATCAAACATTCAAGAAATATAAATTTTGAAAATTCATTACAAATCAACCTTTCGGTCAATATCTGTTATTTTAGGTCAAAACCTCAAGCTATATATACTAACTCAATTTGCCAAGTTTCAGTCAGATCCTTGTAAAAATAACATAGTTATGATGTTTTAAAAAAGGTGTATAATTTATTCACTACGGCGGCCATATTGGATAGCTAATTTGCATAATTAATGAGGTCATTGTGTGGACAAAAATGTTAAGTCCATACTAACACTATACCCATGGTTGTTTGATTCTGAAAGGAAAATTTGAGTTTTTTACCCTACAAGGTAGTCTACTACCTTAACTATCCAAGGTGACATTGTGTATCCAGGAAATCAACCACCAAATTAGGAGATCCCCTTATAAAATTTAATTATTGAAAGGGGGGACTGGGGCCCAATTCGGACGATAATTACTCTGGACCTAATATATATATATATATATATATATATATATATATATATATATATATATATATATATATATATATATATATATATATATATATATATATATATATATATATATTCATGGATTTTTACGTCCAACAGACTGTTTCACCAAAAATAGGGTAAGAAGCGAGATTGTGTGGCCACGTATGACAGAGAGAGAGAGACATATTTTCTTTAGTACAGGAAACATTATATCATCTGCAATCTGTTTGACTATTGTTTAATTTTATTAGATAACGTTTAGTGGGAACTGTGTTCTTTCTTTACTGTCTATACTGTAATCTAGTGCTTCTTAATGAGGGGAGGGCACAGGTATTCTGTCATCTTTCTATAAATGTAATTCTGATTTTATTTGATCTTTCTTTTAGATATTCGATGTTCTAAAGTTTAATGATAATAAACAACAAAAGAACTAAACTTTGTGTGTTGGTTAGACCCATACCTTTTTTTCACGTTTGTGTGTCTTGTTGTCACATAGCTGTGTGTGTATGTGCTTAGTAAACTTATATTTCTCAATATAGGGGGGTGCAAGATTGTCTAATACTAAATTATAATCGTATAGATAGGCTGGACTAGAGAAACTTCTCAGTCCAGAGACAGATCTTCTCCTTAAACTATTCACTCGCAAAAATCTATTTCTTACACCTTTACTTCTCACGTATTATTACCATCCACTATACTCAGGCGGGACCTTACATAACTTTAAAACCTATTTAAGCACGACAATCAGCTCGTGATTTCAGCAATCGAGTACGGGCTAGGAATACTCACGCTGTTAGTGTCACAATGTGAACGACTGGAACGCATTCAAAATGAAGGGATGCGACTAGTTTTGGGCTGTACGCGTGGTACCCCCATTGTGAAAATGAGATACATACTCGGATTGATGTCGATTAGATCCAGATATGCGATGGCCAGGCAAAAGCATTTATGCGGGTAACCTCCTATAAAAGACACCCCCCTACATGAGAATGTAGCTGACATCAAAGGAGCAAGAATCAAGATGGATATGTCATGGATGGCACAGGCAGAGGCTACGATTTGTCAGGTAACCAGGGTTGAAAATGTATCCAAAGAGGAAGAGTGGAGTTGGTCAGGGAAGAACTGGATAAACTACCAGCAGGTCATCATTAGCCTTGGCGGAGAGTGCAGATCTTGGGGCAATGGAAAAGCAGCATTGGAGATTAATCAGCTGATAAGTGATCATGCTGATGATGATGACGCCATTGTGTACACTGATGGGTCTATAGTGTGTGGTGAGAAATCAGGATGGGGCGTCTCTGCGAGAATAAAGGGCAGGGTCATCTCTGAATAGAGTGGAGCCTACATGACCAACAACCTCTAGCATGAGAATGGAGGTAGAGGCAGATACTGCAGCACTGAGGTGGCTGTCTGAAACTCCATAAACCAGGGCAGTTATATTGTCAGACTCTCAAGCCATGCTTCGGAAAGTTCAGAACGAATGGCTGCAGCAGAAATGGAAAACATCAATAGCATCCTGAAGTCTTCAAGAAATGGTGTGGATCTACTGTCCTGGTCATGCAGGGGTACGTGGCAATGAGAGAGCTGACAGACTGGCCTCGAGAGCACACATAATGGGGACACTGGACATGGATAAGGGAGAGATACTAAGGGCTATTAATGATCGCCTGCTGGATACTGACACTGCAATGGATGAATCAACAAGGCTGCGGCTATTGGAGTTGGCATCAAATGCAGTGTCACGAGTGAGTTATGTAAGAGTCTGCCTGAGACGAAATCCAAGTCTGTGTGATGTCAGAGACAAGACCAAAGTCTGAGAGAGGTCTGAGATGACAGAAGTGACATGATGTTGATGCTGGAAAGTGTGACTTATAGTTATCGAGGGTGAGAACCTATGCTGACTCTCCCCTCGCCACTAAGTGACCTTTTGTTCAACTGCTGTCCCCCTGCCTCTTGCTCTACTAGGAGATAAAGTTTATTACACTACAGTGTATCCACATACAACAGTACGAATACAAGGTAAAAAGTACAGGTGCAGATAGGAAGGGAAATCTGATCCGTTAAGTACTTATATATTTTATTAACAACAGTAAAAAAAAACTACGGTAAAATAAGCATGAAATCTATCACCACATCAGAGAAAACCTCAATACAATGCAGGTATCAATGTACGAGACACACAAAATGAAGATTAGTATAAAAAATTTGGAACACTCCAGAAAAAACCCGAGTAGGTACCACACTCCGACAATTATGGGTTGAGGGTTAAACTAATAATCCTTTGCTGGAAATCCTGAAATAAAGAGTCCTACCTACACAAACTAATCCCGCTGACTTGTCCCTGTCAGCGACACTGCTAATAAATTTCACTAACAGCTCCGGTCCACAGTTTTCTTAAAATTTATCCTCCCCCTCTATAAATTTGAGTGCACTCTCCCCGTTTATGAAAACAACGTCGTTCATCACAACCTCAACCGCACTATAACCAGCGTCCTTTTCAGGACGTACACAGCGATCGCAATAGTCAAAATGGGCCAAAAGAAACCTCACGCTAAAAAGAGGAAGATTTATACCAGCCCACCAGCGCAGAACAGCCAGGGGAATAACACAATCAACAAAGAAAGACAGCCAGAGAGCAAAACTGCCCTAAGTACTCGTGCGGGGACCGAAATTTCTCCAACTCTTGATACGATGACGGAGCTAGCTGCAACGTGTATCGACCCGGTTGAGAGCCCGAATGACCAGACTCCTTGCGAGGAAGAGCAGAAAGCAGATGCAAGCAGTTCTGAACTTGATGATGAAGACCCAGAATATGACTACATGGTGAGCGCATTAGAGCAGATAGAACAGATATCAGAAGAAGAAGACCAGATGAAAGCGTTAGAACCAATAAAACAGATGTTGGAAAGAAGAGAACAAAGAAGACAGGAGCCTAAAACCCAGGGACCACTACCACAAGTACCAAAATCGTCAGCTGAAGCCCCGTCTACCACAGAGAAGCTGCACAAAACACCGTTGACACCACCACATGATGCCGAGATGAAAGAAGCACTATTTGAGGCGGCTCCAGTGTCAGACATCGAGATACGCCTGAATCCAACAGAGAACAGCCAAGTCCCCCGAGGTGAACAAGAGAAGCAAAATCACGAGCAGACAGAAGAGGACAGGGCACCGAGCCCGAAGACAAATACTCAACCAGTGGTAGCAGATGGGAGATGCCACCCAGGCGAACTAAGAAAAAGTATTCACAAAGAACAGGATCAAGAGCGCAAAATAAAAATTACGCAGTTGTCCGAAGGAGAAGCCACACTCAGGGCACTCCCGGACGACAAAGTAATCAATGTCCTGGAGAAAGTAGTAGGCAAAAGAGGCATAATTAGTATCAGAAGGCACCAACAGGGAGTGACACTTGCCCTGAATGATACAGAAAAAACTAAATCGCTGATGTCTGCTCTGGCATCCGGGCCTAAAGAATTTCAGCTACCACACCGGATCAAAATCCAAGCAGAAATCCACACTGAAACCAAGAGAGTAGTCATCAAAGGGATAGACACCAGCTTGTCAGACACAGAGGCCCTCAGCTACATCCAGGCCGAAAACCCTCGGTACAGATTCACACACGCAGAAAGGCTTAAATCCTGGAACAAAGAAGACACCAGACTGATAATAGTGACTCTACAGGGGAAAACAGTCCCAGAAAACATCACTATCCAGAAAATACCTCGAAGAACACATGCCTTCATCCCGCCAGTGATACAGTGCTCAAAGTGCCAGGGATTTTCTCACACAAGGAACACGTGCAGAAAAGAGACGGTCTGTAGATACTGTGCGGGCAGCCACGAATACAAAGACTGCCCAAAGGCCAAAAAAGACCAAGACTACAAAGCACCAAATAACAATAGAAAATGTACCAACTGCCTCGGAAAGCACGGAGCACGATACCGAGGATGTCCCGAATACCAACAAACAAGGCAAATAATTACAGTTGCCATTGGAAAGGGAGTATCGTACCAAGAGGCAAAAAACGCACTGAAGGCAAGTACTCTAGGTGATAGGCGCCAAGACAGCCTAACGGAACAAGTCAGACGGCTCACGACTGACGTGAGAGATTTGAAACAACAACTGCGAAAGGAGAGAGAAAACCGCCAGCCACACAAAAACAGAACCTCAACTGACAGATGTGAAGAAATACATGACAGCTCGGAAAGCGCGAAACAACAACAATTCATAAACGACATAAAAATAATACACCAAGACATGAAAAGAATTCAGCAACAGGTAGAAGAAGATGTAAGGAAACTGATAGAACTGAAAGATGGAAACGAACAACTACTGAAAAGAATAGAGGCAGAAAGAATAACCATTGAAGAAATTACATCAAACACAAAAGACACTAAAACGAACGACCAATCAAACGAAGAAGTCATCGAGGAAACGTGGGAAGAGCTACTCCCAACAATGATAGAAAAAGCGCTTTCCCAGATACTGGAGAAAAGGAAGACACAAGAAGCAGAAACGAGGAGGGCAAAAACTCACAAAACCTAACAAGCCAGATAGGAAAACAACAAATGTACACCATAAACACGCCACAACACCCCGAATGGACAAGAGCAAAGAGGTATCCTGACAGGCAGCTAGTGGTATTTTTAGGACCAGTCCTTCTCAGGACAAACAACAGGCTAGCACCGAAGATAGTAAACACCCTATATACCCCAATTATAACCAACTTTCAGGTTGAACAGGGTATTACAGCAACATAGTAGACGAAATCAACAACAAACAACAACCCGAGTCCTTCTTTGTTGATACTTGTGCGTTGATGCTACAATGGAATCACTGTTAGCCGTTGGAGATATGCTACTCTCTGTTGTTCAGGGAAATGGCTGACTAATCCGTGTAATAAATGCACCCAGCTGTAAATCCAGGTACTCGAGCGGTGCGATGGAAACAATCACGATACAATAGATGTTGAGGAATAAATTCACGTTCTGTATTGGCCCACTACTAATGTAGCAGCCCTAAATAATAGTAAACGACGTAGCTTGATGGAAAAGAAAACTGATGCCTATGGAGCGGGCGCGCCTATGACTTGGTGGTGGAAGAATTATTTATGTTTTCCAAGCAAGGGCAATCACCAATGGGCCCGTAATAGGGTGATGATTAGAGGCACTACTATAGTTGGTATGCAGCCCAGCTGTACATGGGTCGATGACTTATTCGGCCTTTCCACGAAGGCAAAGTCAGGCTGATGGCTCAGCGGTCTACCAGAGATGACAGGGGTTTGCTGTAACGAAAACATAATCAAACCATATGATCAACTCGCTAAATTAAATCATAAACATTACAACACGGCACAACAGATAAACAGGGTCGAAATAGGTACAGATAAACATACAACTATCCCTACTCCCCCTTTCAGCTGGTCAGTTTGACCTGTTGGTTTGCAGTTTCTTCTTACTCCCCCCTGCTTACCGTCCGGTCAGCAGACATCAAACAATAAGTGTAGGGCCGGCTTATTGTAGCTTTTGCGTAATAATACGAACACCAGTTTTCCCGCGACTAACGCTGGAGTGGGTTTTAGGCATGTATACAAGGCTGCCCTCCACTCTCTCTCTCTCTCTCTCTCTCTCTCTCTCTTGGCGAGACGTGATCTTAAAATCAGTAAGGTCTGCTAACCCGCCGGCAGATACCTGTCACAAAGCAGTTTCATGGGTGGATGATGGAAGTAAGGGTCACTGAGGTTGCCAATATTTAAGTTTCACTCAGTGATTGAGTTTAGGCCTGACTTCATGTCAGTATGTTGTGACTTGGGCGTGCGCACGGAGAAAGCGTGTTGGTGAACTAGTCTGGGCGGCTGAGAGAGTACCCGGATGTGACTAATGAGAGTCTGTGCTTGATAGCTGAGCTGTGTGCTTGAGGCTGTGATTTGTGATCGAGCTGGGTGCTCGTATTATGTGACAGTGGAGATAATGATATAGTGATTATGAATATAGTGATTATGTCTGACATATTGTTGTAGAGGCGATGTCTTCCCGCCTAGGAGTGTTCTGGAGGAACTTTGAGTAATGTTCGTGGAGAACATATTAAGGCGACGAGTTGGTCCCGCCTTTGGAGCTACAGTGGAGTAAGGCGTGGAGTATTGTCCGCCTTGTGGCTATGTTGGAGGAGAATTTATATGGCGATGTTGCATGCCGCCAATCACTTAGGTTAAGTGATTTACACCTGGATGGTGAAGGGATTCGTGCGAGGATTGAATGCCGCACATAGAAACGTGTTGTGCGTATTATTAGTGTGTGGATGGTCAGCCAGTCCGTGGAAGTATTGTTATGAGTTATTTCCTATAGGCAGTGTCAGCCTGAGTGTGATGTTATGCATGCGTGACGATATTATTGATGTTCAGGACTTATGTGAATGTGCTATTAAATGTCATGGAGCTGTACACGTGGCGTCGTGTTATTCACACCCCTAGTGTTGTTTACCATCTACACACGACACACTCATAATTCACGAGCTCGTGACATACCTAATTCGCCGACCAGTCTAAACTAGTAGCACTGGCGTTAGACACATTTAATAATTACATACAGCATATGACAACAATAGCAGTCTGCTCTCGATTATAAATTAAGTTAAAATAATCATCTAATGTACAGGTGCTTACTTAAATTCAAGTTACATGTGGGGGAAAAAAATATATTTACACACAGCCGCCCTTGAGGCCAAAAGATTTCGATTGCTTAGGTTAACATTTTTGTGTGTTAAAGACTCAATTACATAGTTATCCATATATATAGAGAGAGAGGAAACCGAGTATTCCTTTTAATGAACTATATTAGACATCAAGTCACTCAACCATTTGGCTTTTATAATTAGTAGCAGAATACAATCACAACTCCCTTCTCAATAAGAAAACTGGCTATAGCTTCAGATTTCGGGTTGAATGATTGCTGTAATTTACCACATTACTAAAACCCTTTATGAAGGCTTACTCTGACTTATTACAAATCCCAAGCACAAATGTATACTAATTACCAAGTACTAAACTTGCTTACCAAGACTGTCAGAATCTCCCACTCTATAAAAGCAGGAAAGCTGGCGTTAAGTCTTCTTACTTCTCACGGCAGGAATTTTTGGACTGAAGCTATGAGGGACAGACCAGAACACAATATATTGCCCCTAAGGTAGCAGGTGTTTAAGCGTTAGTGGGACACCTGCATAGAGGAGCAGACAAAAACTCATAATATCTGACCAGATAATTCTCCTGGGAATGCAACTTCAAGAAGATTTTGCGTAACATGTTGAAATGGTTACCCCGAATTTCCCACGCATCAAAAACAGGGGACACCTGCACGCTTCGAGCGACTTTTCCTGCCGTAAGTCTGGCATAATAGTGGTCCCTGAAAACATGGGAAAGCGAAGGCCGTCTCCAGTGTCAAAGAACCAGGAGCTACTTTTACCGCCTGTGCATCTGCATAATATGATACCATTCCACGGAGCTCTGAGACGGGGTCCCCGGGACATAAACCGGACTCAAGAAACACCGCCGTGGGTGAATGTAATAGGATTTGCACCTGGACAGCGAAGGCGCCTAATCTTCCTGGGTCACAAAGAACACTACGGAGAGTTCTAAACGCTTCAAAAGATTACTCCGACCAACTTAACAGACAAGGGGAGGGAACCTGTCCTAGTAAGAGTGACAGCGAGTACTACCCATTTCATCTACAGAAGAGAAAATAGAGAAAAGAAATGCGAGTGGTAATAACAGTCAAGAAGAAATGAGGAGTGTGGGTGTCGCTCCACCCCGTGCCCAACAATTTATTACCCAAATTCGTCACATGTAGGACTAGCAGAACTGGACGTGAGAGAGGATGCATCCATCGTAGGTACAACCAGCGTGCTACAGGTACAATTAGCGTTCATACTCTTCGACATTTGCTGAGGGAGACTGAGCACCTATGGGTTTGCCCGGAGTGCAACGATGTCGATCCTGATTAACAATAACAATAAAGCAAAGAAATCACTTGGCAACTTAACTGCCAGTAAGATGTCGGTTAGTTTCTACTCCAGCCGATGCTTGTTCTTTGCAAGTTGTTGACTGGTTCACTCTCGTCACTGGTCAAGTTTGGTGGCCGCAACACGTCCCTCGTAGTATCGTGGCGTAATTGCGAAGATGGTCTTTTCGTGTCACTGTTTACACTTCTTCCATTCATACGTGTCAAGTTCGCCTGCCTAACCTCGCGGAGATGAGTTACAGGTAAACCCAGATTGGCGATAAGGCATTTTCGAGTAATGACGCCCAGTGGTTGTTTGCATAGGAAGTGCCTGTCAATTACCGATCTGGTGGCATATTACAGACACACATGAATAAACATCCGGACAAGCTTGTTATGAGCAAGATAAATGTAAGAAAGTGTAGTGGTAATCATTACCGAGAATTGACGGAAATACCAATTCCACATACGGAGAGTGGCCGTTTGAATTTTACAAATGCAGAGTAATGCAGAAAAGTCCATGAGGAACATTATCGTAACTTGCACATTCGTATACTTTTGGCTTAGCAGTTCAGAGGCTAATATACATTCACGTTGATTGGAATTTTTTGTTGGAAATGCCAGGTGTGAGCGTGTGCAGGAAAACTGCAATATAACGTAGAACATTTTAGACAAACAACACTGCATTCCAGAATCGTCAAAGCAGATAGCTACAGGACCTACTCACAAAGTCACAGAGGGACTATAACAAGACACAATACCTCTGACGCGTGTTCGAGGCATGTTTATCAAGTTGCCAAGATTATTCTATTGAACAAGAAGTCTAGTTCCCAACTAGTTTGGGGTAAGTTGTAACATATATTTTATAATTTGAATTTGACGTGTTTGAACTTTCTGATGGTTATACAGTTCCTTACGAGGCTGGCAACCTCACCATGTGAAAATGATATATTCATGAACCACCACAGCAAAGCGCTAGTGATTGCTTCGTGCTAGTTCTCTCGGGGAACCAAAAGCAGTGGTCACCCCAGATTCCAAGTGGAGAAGGGAGTGAAAGATTATACCATCATATGTATATATATATATATATATATATATATATATATATATATATATATATATATATATATATATATATATATATATATATATATATATATATATATATATATATATATATATAGATATTTACTATCATTTGTAATAAATGTATGTATATTTAAACATGCCCAACCAGACACAAGCCAATTGCCGCTGTCCAGTCGGAATTTTCCCCAGTAAATTAACTAAACGTACTGTGATTTTCAATATATCACCTGAATTATATGATATACGCTGATGGAGAGTAAAAATTCAGAGAAAAAATTCGGTTGACGGACAGCGGGAAAGACGCCTGATTAATATAAGGAAAATCAAGACTTAGCAGCGTAATTTGTTCTTTTATTCCCTCTAAAGTTTGTGGTACGAGTTTACGAGACCATTTGAGGTATTATTCTACGACACTAGCTGTACTGTGGCTCAAAGCTTGCGATCGACACCTGAAACCTACATTCAACGAGTTGTGAATATACCTGCCTTGACCAAGAGAGGTACCCTCGCCACAGAGACGAATTGACGGAAACAGCGGCATCAACACTTAAGTAGTTTGGAAGCTAAGTGGCATTTTTAGCAGGCCAACACAACAGAACTTATTGATATATATTCCACAACTAAGCTTCCTGAAGCCCATTTCAGTTTCAACGACAAAACCTATTTTTAATAGTCACCAGTTCATACTTATTTACATTTGTTCCAAAGTAACCGATCATTAAATTTGTTATATGTTTTTTTACAAATACATAGTTGATTTAGTTATTACAAAGAGAGAAGTGCACACGGATCAATCAGCATCTTTAATACATCTATATTTGTATAGATGTAATGTATAGATGTATACAGCCAAATAATAAGAAGAATTTCACTGTTAATTCACTTGGGGGCTTGTACGAGCTAAATTAAATGACATAATACTTCTTCACAAAAGTTGTCAGGCAGATAAAAAGTTAACATTGCTAAGACACATTCAGCATGGTTCTTTACTTCTGAAATATGTTGTGAATACTCCCTCAAGGTTGAAGCATCATCATCCTTCTATTTGTATCTCTGCCAAGAGTAACCATGTGCGAAGGTAGATACCTTTGAAGACCCACATTAGATATCCTAGGTTTTGGCCATTGTTAGACCATCACTGCAGAGCAAAAGGGAGGCAACCCGTGACAGCCAACACTATCAAGCAACACCGTGGTCCGACAGAAAATATCAGGGATAAGATAATCGAGTGTGGCCATCTCAGGTTTGCTTACGTATTAATCGGGCGCTCCCATGCACTGTCTTGTCGGAAATGTGTTAAGCATTAGTAAACCATATTTCTCTCTACAGATCCAAGGTGTCATTATGGGTTCAAACTAAAGTGATTGATTACTCCAATCAGCAAAGATGGTCGCTGAAGTCCCGACATGACTATAATTGACCAAATACTGTCAGAGGTGGGAAAAAAGAAAGTGAAGAGCACAGAATGAAGCACAGGATGGCACCGGTAAATGTGACGTTCGAGGTTATTTTGCCTCAGTTTTGGATCTTGTATCCGTCAGTTGTAAAATTTCAAGTGTCATCACTTTCTTCTTTGCAGTCCCTTGTTCACTGATATGCTTGACATTATCTGCAATTTCGGAAAATGTCCTTTTTATCATGCTGCAAACACTAATGATTACAGCAAACGCATTGCATTTCAGAGCATTATAAATGTGTGCATGTCCTGTATAAATTAATCAAACCAGTTTCTTATGTTTCAGGTCCAGATATAGACTACAAAACATAATTGTAATTTTTATACTCAATGAGAATCAGTTTTCTAAAGGGAATTACTTATAAGTATACAATATAATTAACATTTGCAATGTAAAATCTCAAATGATGTTTTTTAAAACATTTTTAATTTTCCAAAATAATTTCCTTAATTACTAAAAGCTGCATTGAAAAATAAGAATAATTTAGATAGGACATGTGTTTAGCACTGCTTCATGGTGGGTAATCATCTTGGCTGGTTTATTTTCGGTCGGGATGATTGCACCACTTAGCATCCCAACTAGAGACACAATAAGACGTATCACGTATAGAACGATGACGCGAAATACATAGTTACAAATAATCTGCGTTATGCCCTTGGGGCCGATCGGAAGTGTATTTAATTAATGTGATTTTAACCACCTCACATTGTATAGCAAAGTGTGGCCGTTGTCTTACTTACTTAGTCGTTCCCCTTCTACCGTGAGGTGTAGAGGTTTGGAAGAGAGAGCGCCAGACTATCCTATCGGCTGTCTTCCTCCTGGCCTGGTTCCATTCTAGTTCTCGATCCTTCAAAGATTGTCTAATGTTGTCCTCCCAGCGGACTCTGGGTCGTCCTCGGGGTCGGGGGGCCGTTGTCACTTAGATTTATTGATAAGAAGTGTATTTCAGGATTTTCAGTGTCCAGAGATTAAATGTGTCTTGTAAAAAGAATAACTAATTCGATAGTCGTCGAATGCCATTGTGATGTCCAACTTACCAGAATAATCAATAATTGATGCGTGTCGTAGATTTTGATAGGTGATTAAGAACAATGTTAGGTCCCTTCTGAATAGAACTGACAAAGGTGATGACTCAATGCGAGATAAAGTAAACAGATAGACTTCACTTGTGAGTTGGTGAAAAGGTAAAGTCTGTCCCTGGATTTGAGAAAACTTCTCTAGCCTAGCCTATCGGTTACGAATAAAAAATATTGTTGTTCCGACAGTTCCCTTTCTATATATTAATATATATATCCACCACTCACATACACACACACACAGATAAGTGACGACAGTTAGACCGCACAAACGTGAAAACTATACTAATGGAATGAGGATGTTGGGACGAGCTGACCAACACAGAAAATACAGTTTATGTAAATTTTATTTACCATAAAGAAAAACCTCACAACATATATATTATCATATATCGAATATTTAAAAAAATCATAGGGGTAGAGAATTAATAAAGAAAATAGATCCATAAGTACTATCTACCCCTGTTGATACAACATCCCACAAAGACGAGTTAATTAACCCCCAAAAGGTCAAAAGATTAGCACTATGGTACAGACTTTGACTATACTGTAAAGAACAGCGTTTTTACGTTATTCTATTCTGAAATTGAACAGTATTAGCAAAACACAGTAAGAAATATACAAAGTGAGTACATGGATTATACAATAAAAGAGTTCCTCATTCCTGCTTTCTTTCTTTTCATACAACCATGGCCACGTTCATTCGTTCTTACCTAATACTTGATTTGCAACTTCTGGAACAATCTTTAGGACACACGCACACAGCAAATCCAGTGTTATTTTGGCAAAGAAAATCCCAGCTCCTCAAAGGCAGATTAAATCCACTTCTCCGGGGAACGTTCACTTTGTTACTTTTATTTAGGATTTCTGTTTATGTCACATTAATTAGTTCAGGTAAGAAATTTAACAGTGCTCACAGTGTCAGTAGCTTGAGATTTCCAGTACATAGGAATGTCAGGTCGGTAACTTCTCTCAGTATAAAAATTCCTTGTCACACCGCAAATGGTCAAACGTCGGGAAATGTTAATGTTGGTTATGTCGCCACAACGGGCTGAATGTAAATGAAATTGGGAAAAAAGAAATCTGGATCTATAGGCCCAGTTATAAAGTCACTCTTAAGGTTCTTTGGGTTGGTACTCTGTCTCTTTCTGGGTGTAAACACGAAGCCAGACAGGTTTATCTTGAAGACCCAGATACTAAGTAAAAATGTTCTTTTATATGGTTATTCTCAGATTTATATGGAAGCCGTAGGCTTAGACCGCTGGTAGGTTTTGGGTTTGACCCAGTACTGTGTATAGGAAGAAAAAATACAAATACTTAACCATAATATAGTATTCTCAATCCTATTCTAAACCCGCGTAAAATATAATATATTTATCCACTTCGGTTATTTAACTTTAATTGAAACTACAAGCCTAGAGCTTATATGATCGTTTAAAAACTCCCGTGAAATAAATTCTAGTCATTTACAAAATTAATCATCATGAATTAGAAATAAATATATATTTCGTCAATACTCATAATGAACAGTGCATTTACTATTCGATTAAATATCTTTTACTGGTTAAATCAGTTAGTTAGATTAACGTTACAGCCGGAACAATTTAGCTATAGATTATATTTAGTTCGCTAGTCAATTAGCACAAAATAAGAAAAAAATCCTTGTGAAATAAAATGATGGACTTATCCATTAAATCACTCTACACAGAAAGATTTTAGTGAAATAAAATGACGGACGTAACAATTAAATCACTCAAACTTCTATTATAATATTTACCGCAAACACAGAAATTGAACTACTCCAAATCGAAAATACTAAGAAATCCACTATAACAATGGTCTAGAAAATTGAAACTAGTAGGTTCTGGAAAAATCTGTGGGTACTGAATAATGGATTTTAAAAGCTGGAGAATATATATTAAATTTGCAGAACTTCGCTCAGACTTGTTACTTTTAACGCCTTCGCTCAGATTTCGGGCTTTTTTTCGGTCGATCTGCGAATCATAGGAACAATTCACACTTTTACCGCTTGCAGACTCTGCCAATCGAGCGAAACCCGTCCTTTGATCTCGCGATTCTCACCGTGTATAATTACCTTCTAAACGAACGGATTCAGGGGGAGTAACTGTGACTATCTGCCCATGGTTTCAGATTGTCCTCTTGACCAATGTCTACCGAAAAATACGTTTCAACTTATCACCCCCTTGGTTTTTCTTCATTTAGCTTTGTTCTTTACAAATCTACTACCCCGTCTTCTCTCTACGCGTTTCGTCTACCTGTAAGACAGTAGAGAAAGAAAAACAATAAGGCGTGGCAAAAATATGAATGCAACAAACATCGAACAACCAGGGGTTCTGCGTTTAGCAAATAGGTCTGTTGGTAAACATTCCTAAGGCAAATAGAGACAAGAAAATGAAATAGTCAAGCTAAATTAAGAAAGAGACAGATATCTGAGTGTAGGAGGGTTTTACGTTAACAAACCGTGCATGGCTCATAAGGAAGCCGGTGAAAGACAGGTGGAAGAAAAATGTAGATGTATGAAATCTATTTTCATAATATCCTCTGCCACAATGCGTTCGTAATAAAAATGGTGTGGCAAGCCAAATGAAAATGAAAAATGTGCCCAGTCGTCTATGATGGCGTTTCTTCTTGGTGAAGTTTATTCATTGCAAGTATTGATGGATTTTTACCGTTATTCCTTGATCTTGGTGGTGGTGTTTGACATTCGACAATGAACGTTATATCAAATAGAACAAACCATGGTATCACTTGGCGCACGATCAGATAAAGACTAGAATAATTATAATAACAATCTGAACATACAATAACACAACACTAGAACTTGAAGAAATAAAGAATAAACTCTTGAATGAACAATGATAACGGTAACAATAATAGTCGGCGAGAACCCGAAGGAAACATATAAACAACCAAGTTTTTCCAACTACCAAGTTTCCAACAACATTACATATATTCATTAGCTTTATAATAAGGTGTTAATTTCCCTTTAAACAACAAAAATTATTTCCCTGGGCGCTAAACATTTCTGATCAAATTATGAAGCGGTCATATTTATTTTATTTTTTGTTTATCAGATTTTTCTAGGACATCATATCTTAAGACCTATCAGTTTCCCAAATTTCAGACTTCTAGGTAGCTTTGAATTAGACAAACAATGTCGTACAGACAGACGGAATCGTAAAACACACTTTACTTTGTGTGTGTGTATATATATATATATATGTGTGTGTGTGTGTGTGGTGTGCATGAAAACAGACTTACGAATCTAAATGTATTTCTCCCCAAAGTCTCTTGTTGACCCCCACACTATGTGACTTATGATAGCAATATTTTTATAATTAATATGTGTATCTGACCTGTTAGGTATTTCTGCCTGCATTTTCATTGGAACGACTTCCGAGGCCAGCTCTATAGAAGACTGCTCTGTGTCCCCATTGGGTAAGGAATTCTGCTTACGTGCCTTGGACTTCGCTTTTTCTTTTTGCCTAAGAGTCAAGCCAGTGAATGTTCTATGCACAATATTGCAATCCTGGCGTTGTAACTGGTTTACGCAGTCGATCTCACAAATCTGAAAGTGTTCTTGCGGGCGGGGATACCAGGACTGACGTGATGTTAATTCTTCAAATAGATCCCCAGGTTTCGGTGCTGACGCAAGAGTTTCAAGAAAGCGAGGCTCATTGTCCTCATTGTCATCCTTGTCAAAAAAGTAACTTTGATTGTCTATGATCCCACTACACGTGAGCTTCGTACATTTTCCACGTTGTGCAAACTGCAGAAAATCATTGAGGGTGGGTGAAGCGGTTTTGCCGTCGGTATTCCAGCTCTGAAACGTTGTATCAAGCTGGGAGAAGGTAGACATTTTACTTTTGTATCTAATCAAACAGTCACCATCTTTCGTCTGATTAGTGTCAGCAGCGTCTTGTCCCATACGCGCAGCTGTGGCAGTTACTACATCTGTTTCTTCTAGCATACCTGAAACTAGAAAGTAAATCTCCACATGCGGACAACTGTTTATTAGCACAGCCTCTGAAAAAAGCTCACAAAGAAAACACCAACCAACCAAATAAACAAATACATAAACAAATTCACTGTTTGACTGCAAATATTTCATTGAACATTGAATGAGGACAAACTGCTATTTTTGTTATACAGCAAGTCCGAAGTGTTATCTGATATTAGTAATTAGATATGGCGGCACGTATTTTGCACAAATCGATGTACGTTTCCAGCATCCTGTTTGCGTCCATTTTGTTGGTCTCCTGAATGTTAAATTAAAAACACGGATTTTTTAAATACAAGAAAAACAACAAATTGGTACACAAATAAAAACTTTATGATATTAACCTAGCGTTGATAAATATAAATCCAAACTAAGAAAAGAGTTCCGTGTGTCTCTACTTCTTCTTGGATCCTTAGCTCCTGAGTGACAAAGCAGTCAGTGGCCATCACGCCTATTGGCGTCTTGTATGGCAGCAACAAGCTGTTCCCATTTTTCTCGGCGGTTGGCCATCCTTCATGCCGTGCCCCAACTCTGGTTCATGCTTTGCATCTCAGCCTCCACTGTTCTCCGCCAGGTTGTCTTTGGTCAGTCTCTCTTTCACCGTCTTTCTGGGGTCCATAGCATAGCAGTTCTGGTGATGGTGTCAGGGTCCCTTCTGAGGACATGGCCAACCCAGTTCCAGCGTCTGCCTGCAATAATAGTGTGCATGCCTTTTTGACTGCACCGTGTAAGCATTTCTTGATGTGAGATGGTATTCGGCCAAAAAATTAGAAGAATTTTCTTTAGGCAGGTTGTGTGGAACGAGGATAATTTGGACATTTCCTTTTCTGCTACTCCCCAGCACTTCATGCCATAGGGAGCCGCGGTAGCATAGTGGTTAGTGCACTGGCTTCCTAGCGCAGTGGTCTATGGTTCGATCTCCAGATGAGGTGGGAATTTTTTAGGCCACAAACGGCTCCTGGGTCGACCCAGCCCCAAGTGGATACCAGAGCAACTCTGGGAAGGTTAAGGCGGCCGGCGTGATGCCGACCACATCACCCCTAGTGTGCCAACGGTCAAGATAATATGGGCCTAACACCATATTCCCAATATGCCTCAATGGGCGTGTAACGGGATCCTTTACCTTTTGTTTTACTTCATGCCATACATAAGTACAGGAAGTACGCAACTCTCGTACAATCTTAATTTGGTGTTTGCGCTGTAATGAGAAGATTTCCAAATGTTGTTTAGATTTGCAAAGGCTGTTCTCGCTTTAATCATTCTGTTGCTGAAGTCTTTGTCTGTTCCACTTTTTAAATTTCTTGTCAAGGCTGATCTGAGTTATTCGTGCCTTGTTTTATGATTTCTGTGTTTCTTAGTCAGCTTCCCATAGTATGCCTAATATTCGAACTGCAGTTTTACCGTTAAGACGTCTTTGGCCCTATTCTTGACGTGTCATTCATGTTCTATGAATGCCCATACAAGCGAACAGTTCTGACTCCGGATACGCACAGTTACATTTGTGTTTTCACTTATGTAGATAGTAGATCCCCTTAACGTTATTATCTTTCAGCTCCGTGTGGAGTATTTGTTTTAACAAATGCACCCAAGCTTTCACGTCTTGCTCAAGGATTTTTCATGTCTTCTTTATCACTATCATGTATGTCTCCATTTCTATTTTCCATTGATTTTTTTTTAATTTGCAGTCTTCCTCTATTACTCGTACCCTGTTGATCCCAGAGAAGGGATTGCTTTGTAATACTATCTGCTGATTTTTCTCTTGTGTGTTCTATCCAACAATGTCTTCTACAAAGATTCTTATTTAACTGCCATTTGTCAGTTTCTTGCAACCAGTTTCACATTGGGGATCTTATAATACCATTGCAAGATGAAAGATATATATATATATATATATATATATATATATATATATATATATATATATATATATACATATATGTATATATATATATATATATATATATATATATATATATATATATATTGATCAGTAAGCACAACTACTCTCAGGCGTTGATGGATTATGTTCACACAATCTGAGGTGCCACCTGCAACAAAAAGTTATATTCTTTGGTGTATTACTCGATCCAGTGGGAGCTTATCTCCAGATTCCGAGGATACAACACCTTTGGTGGAGCAGTGTGATTCTTACTAGCAGAGGAGGAGATTACCTGACAAGTTTTAGTGAACTTATAGGACGGGCCGCTTTCATTGTTCGAGAGCTGGGGGCCTCACTCCTTTAAGTAGACTATAGTATTATTTGTGTCAGGTTGGAGTGAGGCGATCTGCTTGTATGCAATTTATCTAAGTGGTGTGGAAGGTTGTTTGGTTACTGTGATTGTGTTGTTGTTTTTTTTTTTTTGGCCTTCAGAGATTGTAGATGTTGTGGTCGTATATTTTTTCTTTTTGTTTAATAAACACAAAAATACCTATTGAGGTCAGGACCTCTTCTCTTATAACTGTCACTGGATGTTGTGATATATGTTCTTACTGCTTGTTAGAATTCTTCTATTTGTTCAGAGAGAACGGGCAAGAGACTGACATATAACCATAGTCACAGGAGGCTGGAGAAATAGTCTTCTTACTCTCCAGAGGTCAGATCTCTTCCCATAATTTTCATTAGTGACTCTATTCTTATATATATATATATATATATATATATATATATATAATATATTATATATATATATATATATATATATATAAGTATATATATATATATATATATATATATATATATATTCCCAGGCAAATAAGTGACGTGCAGCTAGAAAACTGGTTAATCAGGGAAAACGGCCCGAAAGATAGGCTCTTAAGATAAAAGATATGAAGCCTGGAACCCAAAGGGGCAGAGACTGTAAAATCGTTGGCTTTCTTCTTGGCGTGTGCGTGACCAATATCCCCGGTGACATGGGCTTAAATGGGTTTGCCTATGTTGTTCAAAAGAAAGGAAGTCGGCGGCAACATCCCGTAGGTGCTGTGATGGCCGATAGGTAAATACTCCATAACGATCACCCGGTAGGGTGGGCGACTGACATGCCATTTGGCCGGCCATGCGGTCTGAATATAATTGTGAACTGATAATGCATGCATAAGAAAATAATTCAAAGGGCACGATCTTGTAAATGCCCAATATAATTCTGGAGATTGTTTAGTGCCCTTCAAGAGAGCACAGAACAGGGTGACTAGCTCTTAAATAGACAAACAAGTCAACAATAATTGTAACCGTTTACATCCACCTCTAATGTTACAAACAAACACTTTCTTTCTCTCGCTTAAATACGCACCCCGCATCGCCCTTCTCTCATTCCATACAATGATAACAACAAACCGCTATACCATCCCCCTCTGCTCTGGTTAACCTAGATAATCGTACAGCACGGCTGTTTGCGACCGATCTTTTAGTTTTCTCTGACCGCGCTATTTATAGTTATCGTGACAGAGGTCACGTGGGCAACTTCCTAACGAGAAAAAATTGTGGCGGTGTTTACTTTTGATAGGGCTTATTTAATGCTTTTAGGCTACTTTATTATTATAAATACCGGCTTTAATTTTGCGAAAACTAGAAATGTTAGAGTAAATTTTAGAACAACAACAAACATTTTATCACAATTAGAACAGAAGATATAATAGTCTGAAATAGTGTAAAATTTACGTTTTTTTAATATTTTGTTATGGTTTGTTTCTAATGCAATTTACACTAAAACGATCACAATCAACATGCATAACAAATTACAGAAATCAAAAGTAGAAAACTGCACAAAATGAATATCATAGTTTTGTTTTGGTTTCATGCGTCAAACATTAATTATTGAAACATTAAATTGCAAGTCCACATTTATTACCTTAAAATAACACACCCAATTGTCCCCAAAACATGAGAGCTAACAATTATCTCAATCATACATCACGATGGTCATGTAAAAATGAGTATGGCCATGAGTAAAACGAAATTTTCAATTTAATAAATAAATAGGTGTATTTAATAAATACACATATTAAATGATTTCCACACTCTGTTAATTCTGTCACTCTCACGCAACAACTGCCATAATTTGCTCTAGCCCTCAAAATTTCGCTCAATTATCATTCACACTTCCTTTTTTTATTAGGAGGAATCTGTACATTCACAGATGGAGAAATTTGTAACAAATGAGTTTCCATTATAAATTTTAATTGTGAAGTTATATTTTTAATACCGCTGGCGCGTCTTTCGATTTTGGAAATAGTGGAATGTACAAATTCTCCTCTTATGTACCTGCTGCAGGTCTAGTGAGTCAGTTGATGTTTCAACAATATGTTTCCTAACAGTGTGGAGAAATTGAGATTGCTTACGTTTTGTTGGCGATCTGGTGACTGATGTTTCTCTTCTATGTTTAATTAGTTTTTGTAGTACAATGGGCTGTCCTCTGGATTTGAATTTCATGATATTATTTTTTGCTGTTTCTAGTTTTTTTTTCCTAACAGTGGATGTGAATAGGGTTTCTTCCCGTTGTGTTAGTGGTTGTGAAGGTGGCTTAGGAAGTAACTGTTGTACTGTGATGTCGCTTTTGAAGACAGGCGAGGTGGATGTACTTGTCGTATGTATAACTGACTTGGTAGGTGTAGATGTGGCAAAAAAACTGGCATGCTAGGGTGAGTAGTGTTATCCGCCTCCAAATGAATAATGGTATCGCCTTTAATGTGAGCTGACACATCAACCTCCAGCTGAACAATATCATCACTAGTGTGGGTAGGCACATCAACCTCCTGCTGTGCAGAGCTATCCTGACTACAGCTAACTGACTGACTACAGATAACTGACTGACTACAACTAACTGACTGACTACAACTAATTGACTGACTACAGCTAACTGACTGACTACAATTAACTGACTGACTACAACTAACTGACTGACTATAGCTAACTGACTGACTACAACTAATTGACTGACTACAACTAACTGACTGACTACAACTAACTGACTGACTACAGCTAACTGACTAGACATGGAGGGGTCAGAAAGAACATCACAGGGGATAGAGCAGCTTTTTGTTTTTAAAACACCAAAAGATGTCTTTGCAAAATAACTGCACAGTTGACATTCACTTATAGTTAAATTATGGTCATAGTCTTTCCAGATGTGCTGACTGTTTTCCGATAGTAACTTGGCTGTTTCAAGACACTTCTCATTATGCCTCCTTTTTGCGTTTTGTATTGGTAAGTAACACTTCCTACAAAATATAGTCGAATGCTCTGTCGGTTTATCATCTGATACGTTAATTCCAAACACAAAGAACAGATCACTAACGTAATTCGAACAGTTCAGTGCATTCCGTTTTGAACTTTTTGTTTGGGAAGTTAATGCTCTCTTGCCACAGGCTCTGCACAGTGCACTGGCACAATTCATATGATGCAACAAAGTATGTTCCATTTCGTTGTTATGTAGTATAGTTTACTTGTGTATGTATAAAGATAATGCTATATTTGGGAGTATCACGTCTAACACAACGCTGTAGAATGCTTTATCTGTGAATGAAAGAAGATATACAAACAGTTACTTAGAATTCTTTGGCAGCCGTCTTGTGCACAGGATTGTCTACCAAAGAACACTAATGGAACAGTCCTTATCTCACACACAATTAAAAAAAGACATTCATATTATAAATACAAGATTAACAAGACTTGAAAGATAGATCAAAGTATGTGGACGTAATCTATCTATAGCTTTACATGTTTTCTGACGCTTATATACGTAGCTAAATATCATTATAAATGAATGAAAATGCAAAAACAGATGGTGATTTACAAAACGTTATTTTTTTACAACCTTATTTAAGATTTGCGAGTATCAGGAATGTGTTTACAGTGATTTAAATGTTATAAAATCTGGTGACAATATGCTTGTTCTTGTAATGCTAAACTCACAAAACTGACTACCACACATTCTCAAGATATGAAACCAAAAAAAAAGTATGTGGAAATAATATTTAGCTTCCCTTCGAGAAGTCTATATAATTAAAAAATTCATATGAATGAGCCGATTTTTAGATATTACATTAATAAATAGATTACTTCTGTTATGAATTTCCTCAAATGATGACGCTGTTTTCAAAAGTCTGTAACTCCGTCAAATATAATTTCAAACAAATAAAAATGCAATCAAAAATAGAACACAGAACAAAGTTATAGTACACAAAAGAATTTTAGCGTTATGTTTATCCAGAACGAGTGTGCAATGATTTATATATTAACGATTTTACGCTCACATCAGCTGATTTTCCCCGCCAAAACCCTCAGTAGTCTTTTACGGTGCACATGAAAATTTTACACCCGGTGTCAGAATTCCGGTCACCGAAACTAAAAGAGCGCTCTGGTATAGGGTACAAACAGCCGTGACAGATAAATTCAACCATGCATGACGGCTGCGCTCGCGAGCTTAACTTGCCCTTGCGCTGTTCACACACACATGCTGACAATTTCGCTAGGCCAGGCCATAGTAGTTATTCAACGCACAAATATGTAAATAAATTGACGTGCGCCTATAACGCGCTAATAACCAACGAATACAACAAACTCTACCCAGAATTAATTCCACACATATTAGAAATTGGGAAACAAATGATCAAATAATAATACATTCGCTCCCCTTTCCTGTCTTTCTGAAAATCTCTCTCTCTCTCTCTCTCTCTCTCTCTCTCTCTCTCTCTCTCTCTCTCTCTCTCTCTCTCTCTCTCTCTCTCTCTCTCTCTCTTCTGTCTGATAAAATCTATCAATGTCTCTTACATCTTCTGTCTAGGCCTTACTCATTAAGCGGAGCTAAAATTGGTAGTGCTTACTAACATTAGAACTCCCCGGTCACATACAAAAATTACTTTACCTAAAGTCTTAGATGTATGATAAAGTAACTCGGCTCCCCAATAAATAGTCTTTACTTTAAGAATTAAATATTCGAAATGAGATTAAAGTAACACTGGATTAAACTCTATATAATTAGGCTAACCCCCCAAAAATGAGTTATAAAATAATTGGTGTGCTTACCGAGCGAAAGGAATTCAATTTCCACACAATAAATCTGGTTATAGGCTGTCAACCGTATAACGAATATCCATACAGCAAGGAATCCTTAGAGCGACAATGGTGAAGAGAGATAGAGACCTGTCTTTATATATAGAGATAGAGCTTGCAGGGCGTAGCGGGGATCTCTGCACATGTTCGAGATCAAACAACTCCAGACGAGAAATGAGATGTAACAGCAGCACGCTTGTTCGTCCGTGGATGGCAGAAATGAAAGGACAGTGCGCTCCCCGTGTTTCCCAGATCAAAAATAGTCAGGGTATTCCGTTGGCCCAAAACATCTCTACATAAAAGGTTTAGACAGAATGCCGCTTTTTTGCACGTGCAAAGAGGTGTGACTAAACTGGGCTCTAGCAAGATTGACAGAATCAGAGAGATAATATTGGCTATTAGAGACTAAATTGACAGAAAAGTGGGCGTGGAAGGAAGATAGAAAGAAAGCAGGCAGGCTCCTCGGAGTAAACGGCAGACAATTTCATTCAAAGCGTGACAAACTGTGTGTCAACTGTTTGTCAACGCTGCAGAGATATTACCTAACGTTGAAGGACTGTGCATCGTCAAAGTTCTCATTACAACATCAATTTTCATCAGTACGTCCTCGTCTTGAAGATAACCAACAAAACATACCATCCACCTAAATTGGACAGTCTATACATACCCGTGTATCATCATCATACAGTGGAGGAGCATTAAGAGACACATAGACAGTGTAGATTTGACATTAGTGTGGTAACACTCAATATATCACATCATTACTTCACTCTTCACATAGTTTCATTCTCATAGTTAACTAACTACATTATTTATATCTCATCTGTGTATGTGTGTGTGTGTGTGTGTGAATTATCTTTAACCATCATGACTTTTTATTTCTCTACTAACCCTATATGTGTATATATTTAATTAATAAACCCAATAACAGTTTGATCATTATCCAGCTCGTTAATGCATCACTCGTGCTGTCGGTGTTAAATATTTACATATAGGTAAAATTCTACATTTGAGATTGCGGGCTCTTTCTTTCTTTACGGGATCTGATGACAGAAGCCAAGGTCGTGGGGAAATAGAACACTTTCCATAATTTACTAGAACACACTGTCTAGGGGAGAGTATTCGCATTCTCTTCTTCTTGTCCTTATCTCGAGCAGGACTCTTTCTGTCTACGACTGTCTTCGAGCCAATTTCTGCAGACTTTCTTGATAACATGCTATAGGCCATCGACACCGGCAACTACTGTTGTAGTTGCACCAATATCAACTTAAAAAGTCGTTTAGATACTGAATTCTGACAGGGAGAAAAAAAAGAATAAAACTTTTTTTTAAAAACAAATTAGGAGTAGCTACTCATAAATAGTTTCCAGCGCATTCATTCTTTTCCATTCTTTCTAGAAAAGTGTTATTTATATTTCCTTCCGTTCTTTAAGTAAGCTTCATTCATGACCGCGGTATGCAAAGCATAGTTATCAGATAACACTAGTCAACAAATTTTCAAAAGTTTTTTGTACCAGAAATTAAATGTACCATTTCTTATTGATTTTGACATGCTGATTTCAAATATCATAATGAAATTCACCAATTGGCTCTGGTTTTTTTTTTAATGATGAATTTACATTACAGTAATACAAATAATGTATGCTTGTTTACTTCTCTGGGCTAAACAGCTAGTCTTTCTACTTTAGCATTATAAAAATTGTGGTTACATACTCAATTAATTGATATTTTAACATAAAATGATAGAAAAAATAAAAACATTATTTAAAGTTCACATATCATGCTTTAAAAAGGCACATTTGAACCCATTCCGTCATTATTCAGTCGCTGTTCGAGCTCTCTTTGCTTGCTTCTTGTAGTCAATCGATGAGGTGTCTCTTGTCACAGTCCAACAGTAATCAACAAGCATTGAAGGGCTCCAATTGCCTTGATACCTTGTCTCCATAGCAGCAATGTCCTGGTGAAATCGTTCACCATGCTCATCACTGACCGCTCCACAGTTTGACGTAAAGAAATCCAGATGAGAATCCAGAAAATGAATTTTCAAAGACATGTTGCAGCCAAGACTCTTATACTTCTGGAGATTTTCTACAATTTCATTGTAATTATCAGATCTGTTGTTTCCAAGAAAATTGTCCACCACTGACTTAAATGCTAGCCATGCTGCTTTTTCCTTGCCATGCAACACGCAAAGAAACTCGTCATCATGAAGAAGTTTTCGAATTTGCGGACCAACAAATACTCCCTCTCTTATTTTAGCTTCACTCAGTCTTGGAAATTTTCTGATGAGGTATTTGAAAGCCTCATCTGTTTTCTCCATTGCCTTGACAAAGTTTTTCATGAGACCCAGCTTAATGTGCAAGGGTGGCAACAAAATCTTGCTGGTGTCGACAACTGCTGGGTTCTCAAAGTTCTTACTGCAGGCTGCAATGACTGCCTGATTGGCCAATGTCTTCTGATGTAATGGTCACTTCGTGCACGGCTATCCCACTCACAGAGAAAGCAACAGTACATGGTGTATCCACCCTGTAGTCCAAGCAAAAGAGCGACCACTTTTAAGTCACCGCAAAGTGACCAATGATGATGATCGTAGTTTATACACTTCAAAAGCTGCTTAATGTTTTCATAAGTTTCTTTCATATGAACTGCGTGACCAACTGGAATTGACGGTAACACATTACCATTATTCAACAAAACAGCTTTAAGACTTGTCTTGGATGAATCAATGAAAAGCCTCCACTCTTCCGATATGTAATTGATGTTGAGGGCTGCCATTAAACCAGAAATGTTGTGGCACGCAGAAAGGTCACCCTCTTTGAAAAAGAATGTAATAAGCGGCTTCTGGCGGTTCCTATACACAGAAATTGTAACATCTTCTGCCAGGAGATTCCACTGTTGCAATCTGGAACCCAAAAGCTCCGCCTTGTTCTTCGGTAAATTCAGATCTCTTACAAGATCATTCAGTTCACCTTGGGTTAGTGGATGTAGTTTGCTCAAAATCTGTGTCACTTGAGGTTGATGGTTCAGGACACCAATGTCCTCTTCATCAGTGGAAGCAGCTGAAAAGGATTCTGGCACTTTGGGAACTGGTAGGTCATCGCCATGTGGTACCGGAAGTATTGCAGAGGGGATGTTTGGATATTCCAGATTCCATTTTTTCTTCTTTGATATGCCTTTCCCAATTGGAGGGACCATGCAAAAGTAACAGTTGTTGAGATGATCAGTGGGCTCTCTCCAAATCATTGGGACTGCAAAAGGCATAGCTTGCCTATTGCCAGTCAACCACAGTTTAAGATGTGCTGCACATGTATTGCAGCATATGTGTGGCACCCAGCTCTTATCTTGATCTCCTATTCTGCAGCCAAAATACAAACTGTACGCCTTCTGGCATTTCTAACTACGATACTTTTGATAAGGACAAATGCACTAACTAATGGCAAAATTTTATCAGAGATAAGGTATTTATACACAAAGGTGATGTAATCATAGGTAGGATTGCATCATCAACTTCTAGTAACATTTTTATTGGTCATTAGAAAAAATTATGCAATCGCCCACAACAGTTGCGTCATATATATATATATAAATTTACCGTAATTAAATAAACTAGTAGCATATATCTTGAAAACTAGAGCCAATCAACATTTTTTAATGTCATTTTCGTTTTCAGCACACCAAAATTAGTTAAGATCAGCTATTTTCATTTCTGGTACATTTTGGTTGTTGACTAGTGTAATCAGTAAACCTTCATATCATTCACACACATACACTTAAACACACATACATATATATATATATATATATATATATATATATATATATATATATATATATATATATATATATATATATATATATATATATATATATATATAATATATATATATATATATATATATATATATATATATATATATATATGACGAATTCCTGATGAATGCTATCTGGCAATTCAATTTTACCCTATGCTTTAGCATGTATGGACAATGTATTTTCTGTTTTTAGCACATTTGGTAGCAGCAATAAAAGGGATCCCTAGCTTTTGCCTTTTCCTGTTCTTGTTTTTGCTTACCGTGGAGGTTACTTGACAAGAACGCATTCAGACTACCTGTCCTATCAGTCATGGCAGTGCCTTTCCTGACAGCAGGATGGACTTTGGCGCGGACATCGATCTGATCCATCTGTGTGATGGAAACAGGATCAATCATAAAGATATGCATCATTTCATAGCCTAATAAACAACAAATATTGTTTCTTGTCTGTCTTAACATTTTGCGTTCGCCAGTATTAAATTTGCTTTTCTGTCTGTATATGTTTATTGTCGTCCCTCACACAAGCCTTAGGAAACTATGTGTTTATGCAATGATTCACATTTTTTTTTATTCGCTAGAAGTACAACGAACAGATATTTTAATTTATATGTCTTGGCTTTGCCTGTTACGTGAATGTGGATTAGTCAGTTTGGTATTTTGTCTGTCAGAATACGACGTGTCAGAAAAGAACCCGGCTTTGCTTCTGATATTACAGAAAGCGAACATAACAAAACAGGCCTTTATTCTTGCATTAAAAAAATGTTATCTCATTTATTACGAACGTTGCCCTTTCTTTCTATATTCTTCCAGAAACGTCCATAATTCAGTTTTAAGTCTGAAGGATCGTTCCTTCTACGAAAGAGACGTGCAGTGCTCTTCATCATGAAAAACCTACAGAACCGTTTGGGATAAGAGCTGGAGTGCGACAGGGATGCCTATGGTCTCCATTTCTGTTTTTTTTTTATAACTAGCAATAGACTGGGTTATGAAAACATCGACATCGTACAACAGAAATGGAATCCAGTTGAATCTGACTAAACAGCTTGATGACCTAGATTTTGCAGACGACTTGGCTCTTCTGTCCCATTACCGTAATCAGATGCAAGGCAAAATGAAAATATTCGATGAGATGTCGCAGCAAGTGGGACTGAAAATAAGAATCTTTAACTCAAATGTCAAGTCAGTCCTCTTGTTAAGCTCTGAAACATGCAGAACACCAAAAAGAACAACCAAAATACTACAGACATTTATAAATGGCTGCTTGCGTAGAATAGAAGTATTGAAATTGTATGATAAAGTCACCAACGTGGAACTAATGATAAGAACTAGACAAGTTCCAGTGGAGCAGAAGAAGGCGCTGGCGATGGATAGGACACACATTGAGGAAAAATGCTGATAGCAGTACACGGCAGTCCTGGAGTGCTCAGGGATAGAGAGGCAGAGAAAGCCCAAAAACACACGGAGACGAGAACTGGAGACAGAAGTGAAAATGATAAGGAAGATGTGGCAAGACATTGAACAGATGACAAGTGACAGGAAAACATGCCATGTGTTTGCTGATGGTGTATGCTCCTTGGAGAGCTAAAGGGTACTGATTAATATTCGTTGTCTACGAGAAAAACTTCAACTGTCGCTGTTCTGCTGTTTTCAAAGGGAACGGCTTAACTGTGAATATTGAAGGCGTTAAATCTACGCTCTCGTGTATCTTATATGCTTACGTTACACATTGCTTAAGAAATAATCACTGCAAGAGCACACAGGTACTTTGGTGCAAGCTACTTTTAGAAGGGAGGAAAGATGAATTAATGGCTTCAAGCTCCATAAGCGAAAAAAGCAAATGACGATCATGATGATGGTGCCGATAATGATGACTGGTAAAGAACAGTACGCTTGATGTGGCGAAAGTGTATGGAGACAAAAGACAATTATAAGAATGCACTTGACAAAAAAATATTGATAGAATAATCCAAGGGAAAACAATGTGAGAAATTACAATTGTTATAAGATAAGAGAGAAACGGAAGACTTGACTGAGACATTGAAACAAGATGTCAAAAATAGAAGGACCGGCTGTCACCACTACTCAAACATTAGAATATCACTATGGAAACTAAATGACAGCTGGTAAATAGTATATTCTTAACAACTCTTTCCTGTCAGTGTTAAACATGGTCCCTGATCAGAGCAAAGGAGAGACAAATCCCATCATGTGAGATTGGTTTGGTTTGGGTTTTTAAGGATCATCTTCATAGCACACGGACAACTCTATCAAGACGAATTATGATGGAGAAGTGTAAACAATGACTCTAAAATAACAGTACTGCCGGAGAGAAAAAGAGACGAACTCAAATATGTGACAGAAAGGTAACTAAAATTATATTTACATATTATATACTGAGAAGTCATTTGAATTTCTTATAGCATTACGGCAGTGAGAGATACAGTGGAGTGAATGACTGTTGGTATCCATCGCAGATACCTTGTGTGTTTTCGTGGGAGTCATGACCGAAGTGGACCCACGCCCACCTGTATTTTTTTAGAGCTTAAAGAAGATAATAGCACCGAAACACTAGATCGACGGAGGCAGACTTCTGATGATCAGATTGCCTCCTGTTGTAACGCTCTGTGTTGTTTCCTATCATCGTGAGTACGGCAGTGAGACAGACGGTGTAATGCAATATTGTTGGTGAATATCACAGATATATGACGTGTCGTCGAGTTTACAGCAGTGAGAGAGACAGTGTAGTGAGAGATTGTTGGTGAATATCAAATTTATATATATGAAGAGCTGTCGTGTGTACAGCAGTGAGACAGACGGTGTAGTGACAGTAACAGAGACTGTTGACGTATATTTCAGATATATGATATGTGGTGTGTACGAGTTAGTGTCAAAATGAGAGTGAGGAAAGAATGACGTTTACCTGGTCAGAGGAAGCGGTCCGAATTAAGTTTTCCACATAGTTTTTGCTCTTGAAATGTCTTCCACTGATTGCACGGTGTCGAGTTCTGAATTTCTGGGGAACCAGACTCCAGACATGCCTGCCCAGCTCATGGTTGTAAGAAAGAGTGCCTATAAAAGAAGAGATGATAGCTGTCCAGAGCTTTAACGTATTTAGGTCGTTAGGAAGAATGCCTACAAAAGAAGAGATGATAGTTGTCCAGAGCTTTAACATATTTAGATTGTTAGGAAGAATGCCTATAAAAGAAGAAATGATTGAGGTTGTCGGACCTGACTGGAAGCTGGGAGGGGGGCGAGTACTGTTTAGAAGGGGTCGGGAACTTTTTTCAAGGGAAAGCGAAGCCCAGCAGGAAAACAAAAAATTCAGAAAACTGTCAGATCACCCAATGAGCCAAAGATTGAACGAAGCATTTCAAAGCGACCAGACGTGTCCCATGGCCTTCTCTTGTTGTGGAAGAGATAGCATGACAAAGAAAAAGATTTGCACCTGGTAGCGTCCAACAGATGTCTTGTTTTCTGAGATTTTTGTAGAAACTGCAATGATCAAGATATTATTATGGATTCAGACAGCTGTTGAATTAATTGTGTGAGGTAAGTAATTTTCGGACGTAAGACTTTGTTCTATTTTTGATTGTGCGCGGATTGAGTTGAACAAGTATTGTTCTCTGCCTATTTTGTTGCAAAGTCAGAAGTGATTTTCGCTATAACCACAGTTAACAGTTGTTGTTTGTTGAATGTATTTGGCTTACTCTAATTTTATTGCTTACGTATAATGTGATGTCATTACACTGAGTGTCGAGATTAAAACTTCACAAGCCTTGAGTTGACTGAAGTGTAGATTGTTAGTTTGAAAATCGTCCACAGACAATGTCTGTAACTGTAGTCGTGTATGCTTGTATTGGTGGTAACAGAGAGTGTGTCAATGGCTACCAAAAAAAAAAAAAAGATGATAGTGTTTCTTCTTCTTCAATATCTTTCTTTTGGCAATAATATTTAAGTATTGTTTCCTGCAAACGAGCATTCATTAAACATTTTGAAAAACAATGTGTTACTGTGTAATTTCGTTACAAGCTGTTCTGTTAGTGTTCTATGTTATTGTTGAATGTTTGTGGTGGGTGTTGTGGTGTAGTACCACTGACAAGGACGATGTCAGTAAGGTCGGGCTAACTGTTAGTGGCCGACAGGTGTGTAAATATAATGGGCGAATGTCAAGAGTTCTTTAGGTAGGTCTATATTCTGTTATAACCCACACAACAGTAACGTAAGGTCAGGAAATCCACTAACGGGTAAGACGAATAAGGTTTTTCTAACGCATACACCGTTTATTGATCACAGCAACATTGACATCACTGTCACGAAGTGGTTTTACGTTTATAGAGTTTGCCTGAATGAAAACAAGACCCTAGAATGAGAAAGTCTGAGAAGATAGAATATAGATGGAAAATGCCATGCCTGTGGACAGGTGAGACTATTGGCTCAAGAGATAGACCAAGGATTTGAATCTCCCCTTGCCGCTTCGTGACGTCAAACTGGCTATAACCTCACCCTCCTCTGACTTCCTTTAAATACAAGGAGATAAGGTGTATAAATACGACCACAGACACCACTATACAGATGACGTACAGTAAGTATAGTAAAGAGTAGAATCTGATCCAGTAAATATATATATATATATATATATATATATATATATATATATATATATATATATATATATATATATATATATATATATATATATATATATATATATATATATATATATATATATATATATATATTTATTTACAACAATAAAGCATTAAAATGTCATCATCAAGCAATCACATAAATAGCGTGCGCTGTTGCATGGCCTGGAAAAAAAACCAAAGTACACATTCACTTAGATAGAGAGACAACAACAAAAAAAAACCCCACTCGCATTCACTCTTCCTGTCACCCTGCTGAGGAACAATAAAATGGTTAGTGATTAAAACAACTCTAATATGGTGGGGCTGTCAACTCTAGCCGCCACTCTCTAACACTAATAAATTTCTACTGTCTCAGTCCTGGTGATTTTTCCTCAACGAATGGCTACACAGCTTTCTACTTGTTAGGCGATATGCGCCGATAACTACCCCACAAGAATTGCTAAAATAATAGACTTGGAGTAACACAATGGCTCAGTATCTATCCGTCAAGTGGATACTGAACAGACCCTACTGGTCCTGTCTATATTCTCCCTCCTTCTCTCTCTCTATCTCTATCTCTCTCCCTTGGTCTCAGTGTCTCTCTAACACTCGACGACTGATGATGCGGCGTCTCCGTTACGCTCTTCTCTCTCTCTACTTTCAGGACCTAGGTATGGTAACCCTGTCACCTGTTCCTGAATTCTGCGATGATGATGATGAAGTTCTGGCATCAAGCATGAGGTACTTGATGAACTGTCGACAAAACTTCTCTGCTGCTGAATAGCTTCCCTCTTTTAACCCGCTCCGGAGTTAGAGGGAAAAAAAACCCCCACAGCCTTGATTTCCGGCTGTACGCAATTGAAACCAGTCTCACGGCCACCTGCCGTTGCTAGAGACTATAATAGCGATGCTCTCGGCTGTATGATAAATAAACCACGGTCCAGCTGAAGCATAGGGACTTCACTGCCAGAGACCATAGGTCTGACCCTTAAGATAGGTCCTGTTGCCGGGGGTAATTTTGCACATGGGCAATTTTACGCTCCCCCATTGATTGCCGGGACTCGCGGAAATTAAAAGAAACAGCTTCCAATGTACACCCTCTCTAAAATCACTTATCTCTAACATATACGATACATAAAATAATTCTATCCACGTGTCACTTCAATCTCACTCCTTCTCTCCCTCTCTCTCGTTCTTCACACAATACATAAAATACCACTATCCCACGTGGCCTCTTCAGCCCCCCTACTTCTACTAAAATCTGCCAGGTAAAATAAACAATAGCCCAGACACCGTCTGACAGGTTACATGGCCGTTACGCATGGCCGATCACGTGTCCCAACCTTTACAACTATGGAATTCCTTTGTCCTAAATTCCGTAGCCTCCTTTTAACATTAACACAGGTTTCCTGGCTTACTCCAATTTAAGGTAAACCTCGCTGTAGGAATGATTTATTTCCCCAAGCCGTATAATTCACTGATAACATAAATCTCACTGCATTCCTCACATCTAAGGCTCAGAAAAATTAACGTACACACCAAGGATTTCCCAATAAAATTACATTAGAAAATATACAGGAATAAATGGGGGTTTCTCCAACATTCTACAAATATGGGCACACGTGTTTCTCACAACTTCACACACTCCTATCTACTGCCAAAATCATAGAAAGAATAAGCACACTGTTGCGTTTACGTCGTTCTTCAAAATTGATAATGGATGGCACTATCGTTTAAAACTTTAAGTTTTAATGTCCCCGAAGAAATTAACTACGGGCGAAATTCTCAAAAACCCACTAAGAAGAAAAAACGATTAATAAAAAGTTACATACCGATTATCGCTGGTTTTTCCCACAGTGGAGAACGATAAATCGACGTAGTCTGACGGCAGGCAAGATTTCTTCAAGAGATTTGCCCACAGTTCTAACTGGCTATTTATACACCCCGGGACCACTCCTATGCATCATCGCGAAACCCGCGTGGCTTAAAATTGCGTCACGTTACCTGACGGCCGCGTGCTTCCGGACACGTCATACCGCGTACCCGAAAATATCGATTTTCGTAAACAATGAAATCTACGGGAATCGCGAAAAATCAGAAGAAAGTAAAACTGGCCGAGAGTAAAATAAACCTACCAATATAAAACGAACCCGTTTAAATTACCTACTCAAAAATCCCCAAACACGATATATATTCAAATGAGAACAAATAAAATGGTGGAAATTCAAAATAGAACCACAGAATCGGGTCGGAAATACAAAATAGACGACAGAATCGGGCCGGATGAAAGACAGAATTACAGTGCGGCATCACATAAGTCCCCCCTTTGAAGTACGGGAATCCGTGCTCAATCACTGAAATCTCTGGAATTCATACTGGTCCGTATCTAGATCTACATCCCGATCTAATCACTATCATAATTAGCATTATCATACAGGCCCATCTCCATATCCTTGAGAATCCTGGCAAGCCCTGGATCGTGAGGGTCACGCCAGGGGATTTCCTCCTGGCGACTGCAACATGACTGGTCGCCCTTCCTCCTCCCTCTCATGTGTTTCCTTCGCCCACGAATTTTCCTGGCGGCGCGTGGTAAATAATGATTACCAAATGGTGCGACCTCCCATTGTTTTGAAACAGTCTGACTGGCTTGGCCAGACATCGCCGTAACAGGGCGTAACTGTTTGCGGTTGACTGAAGAACCGTGCACATGTTCCTTCTGGTCAGTATTTCCCTCCCTTGAGAGATGTAATACCATCGGGGGCCTAATTCCCGACGACAAATAAGGTACTTCCGAATTCAGAGGCGTCACCACTGTTTGAGCTTTTGGCTGAACAGGGCTGACAGGCGAATACGCCTCTGTAAATAACCTTCCACTGTCTTTAGAGGCTTCTCTCCTCCTCATCGCAAGACAGGGATGTTTGAGCTCCCGTGGGGCTCCGTGAATGTGGGGCTTTCCCCTTTTACTTTTCTAGCCTGCAGTAGGCCCCCTTGCATTAGCAAGGATCAGTGTGGTTGGGTTTCCCAAAACTAAGTAAGGGCTTCCCAGGATGAAATCATGTGCTGGTTGTGCCATTACAGCTGCCTTAATGGTGCCAGACACAAATTTGCATTTCACCTCAATATTGGCTACGGGCAGACGCTGTGAGATACCTCTTCTCAAAATGCCACCAATCTCAATTATTTCTCCGGTCCACTGCCCTGGTTTCACCAAATGACGAGCGATGATACTGGGGTAAGTAAGCCCGCTGTCAAACAAACACGTAGTGGCCGTCCCATTCACTACGGCTGGTCCACTGTTAGAGAACAACTTCTCTGCCTGGACTGGTTCCCATTTATTCCCTTTAGTCCATCTCACCGGTCTTAAACAAGCTGCATGATGAGCTGGGGGTTTGTTCATGCACCGGGATGTCCAGTGGGAAGTCGTTCTACAATTCTGACAATACCTCTCATTATCTCCTCTGTTCCTAGCGGGTTCCTGAGAGGTTGTTGTCGGTGCTCTGTTATGCGGCTGGGGGCGCAAGTTATAACCAGAATGAGGCTCCTTGCGAGAAGGCCCTGGTTGCTGATGAGCTGGTGAAGTAGCCGACTGCGATGATGAAACTCCTTTGTCTGGGGCTGGCAGGTCTGGGTTTTTCCGTTTCTGTCCCAGTTCTTCAGCCTGTGCTGTCTGATACCTTTCCGCGAACATGACAATCTGATCGAGTTGCTGGGCGCCCTGCTCTGCCAGATACCGCCTCAAATCAGGAGACATGTTAGCCTTTATCTGCTCACACAGAACTAACTCCTCCAACCCTTCAAAAGTTTTCGCCAGTCCTGACAGTTCCCTCCAGCGAGTAAGGTAATTTCTCACCCGCTCTGCAAACTGAGCAAAACTCTCTCCCTTCTCCGGCCTGCTCTCCCTGAACATGGTTTGGCATTTCCGGGGTGTCCACTGAAATCTTTGCAATAAAGCGTTTCGCAGTGCCTCGAAGCTGTTCTGGTCATCTATGAGCATCTTGTTGCTGTTACCAGTAATTATAATGGGAGGGGACGTGATCTGGAAAATATTAGGTGAGCAGATTAGATTATGGGTTGTCATTGCTTGAGGACGTGATTGTCTTTAATGTTATGTTAAATTGTAATAGTAGAAGTAAGGTTACAAAGCGTGTGAACGCTAGTCAGTTCAATTGTGGAGGTTTGTTCACTCCGAACTGTTTTGAGATACGGGTGTTTAGCTATTTGTGGCTAGCCCGTGCAAGTAGTGAGACTGAACGGTGTTTTTTAACAGCCGGGTCTCGTAGCTGTTTTAGGGGGAGGATGTGTATTCCCGTGGGCAGTGAGTTTTGGGCATCGACTGGAGACAGTCGGCCCCATAGTGTGTGTTCTTGATAGTAAGCCTGTACAGTGCTGAATATAAGAGGCCATGATTTATGTAAGGCCATTATTTCCTTAGAGAGGATAATTGTGTTATGTGAAGACATGTTGATAAGTGATATTATTGCAAACTGCTGGGTGAGCAGTATTGTGAATATTTTGATAAGGATCCATTAACTTACACATGTCATATAATAGCGCTAAGATGAGTAAAGGCGAGATTATTGCAGACTGCCAGGTATGGAGTCGTGTGAGAAATTGCTGGTAGGACTCATTAGATTATGACAGCGCTTATGTGCGGAAAGTATCTTGAGGATGCTGTTTATGCAGTAGCACGGCGATGATGTGAGCCGTTTGCTATCTGTGAGGAGGCCATATTTACGGATCCATTATTATATCTTATAGCGCAGGAGGAGTATCTGGAGGATACCATATTTATGCAGTAGCACGGCGATGATGTGGTCCGTTTGCTATCTGTGAGGAGGCCATATTTACGGATCCATTATTATATCTTATAGCGCAGGAGGAGTATCTGGAGGATACAATATTTATGCAGTAGCACGGCGATGATGTGGTCCGTTTGCTATCTGTGAGGAGGCCATATTTACGGATCCATGATTAGAATATTATAGCGCTAATGTGAGTACAGGTGGATAGCGCTGAGTTGAGGAGTGTCTTTAGGGAGGTCATGGATATTGTGGTATCTGCATGATTCTGAGATGTGAGAAGTACTTTATTATTGTATTGCTATAACTTGTAGTTGACTATAACTGTGTATTCTGTATTAACGTGACGTGTCGTGGTGTATTAAACATTCGTTAACTATCACCAGCCGTTACACCCTTCCATGCTTCTATTGTGTGTATCTACTGTGAGTGACTGTCCAAAACACACTCACCTTCTTCACCATAAAGACATTTACCATAATTTACATATAACATTTGGTGGACCAAATCAACGGGTCGTAACACCCACATTACATTCGCGTGATAAGAGAGTAAATTAGGTCAGATTCTGGACCAGTCATTACAAGTGGGAACACTGAACTGTGTTATGTTTTGCTCTGTGTGGGCGTGGCTTAATTCAACTGTACACAGGTATCAGCTGACTGCGCATATCCATCCTCATATCTTGGCGTGTGTAGCAACTAAACTAACTTTATCAGTTGGTTTCGATATCAAATAGCTGTTATCTGATAGCGACATTGATGCCATAATTGTTACAGTGCTTGTTCCAGTCTTTCCATATGCAGATTCAACTATAGGTGCAGTATTTTGGAGAGTTCGTCTGCACTTATACCTCAAATGACAACTTGCGGAGTTGTTGTGATCGGTTCCTGTCGTCTGATGCATTGTTGAGGACATACTGTGCAGTGGCAGAGATCTGAAGACAAGAGAGCTTAGTCCTTCTACCTTTCTGCAGTGGAGTGTTTTAACGTCAGAACTTTGTGATATCCAGTGTGTTAGCGAAAGGGTCAGGATTACCTTCAGTTAAGTGCTTTTGTTGTGTGTAAATGTTGCCACTTCTGTCCATGTCAACAAGCCTCAATCTGCACTATCCTATTCTATTGATAACTATTGTTGTTGTTGTCGATAATTATATCGATTAATTATAGAATATGATGATGTACAGGGATTGATGATACAATATTTGAGATCTAAACTTGATTTGGTATAAGGAAAGTTAATTAAGACATATATGGTTGACTAAGTAAACAAGTCACAATGGATTGTGATACAGATCCAGAGGATATGAGACCTGTATTAGAGTATCTGTTTCAAGAGGGAACAGATTATCAGGGATTAGAAGGCCCAGAGCTTGAGTCACATGTTATGGACAGGTTTTTGGTTTGTGCATCAAGAGCTCTAAGAGAGTTTGCTGATGAGAGATTTCAGTCAATTCCTCATGTGAGTATGGCTAAGGATCTAGCGAGGTTGTTAGTTTTGGACCTTCGTCTGTTTTTGGACAAGCATATTGGTAACAAACGTGATGAAATATTGAAGATTATGCGTACGTTATGGCGCGACGACATGCATAGTGACCAGAAAGAAGAGTTAAAGGATGAGAAGCAAATAGGAGACATAAAACAGAGTACACAGGAGCTAAGGGAAAGTTGCTTAAAAAGTACTACTGAAGTGAATAAGCTACAGAAAAAAGTGACTAAACTTACAGGTGATTTATGTAAATCAAATTCTGAGCTTGCTTGTGTTCGAGCAAAATTAGACTCGGCATTAGGCAAAATTAAAGAGATGGAAGCTCAGATTGGGAAAAAAAAATGGCGAAGTTAGAAATCTGACTCAAAAAGTTCAAGAGAAGACGGAGATTTGTGGAAAATTAGAAGTTCAGATTAAGAAATATGAGAAGTTGTGTAATGAAACACTTATTGATCTGTTAAGTGACGATGAGATTTGTGGTCGCCAAATTAAAGAAAAGGATACTATATCCCTAGAGAAGGTTGATAGGCTTACGAATAGTCATGATATTGAGATTGAGAGGGTTGATAAAGAGAGAGTGAAAGAATTAATGATGGAGAGAGACAAATTGATTAAAATTGAAAATTTGTTAGCAGAGGAAAGCTGCAAGGTCTTAAAAGCTGATAGTTTAAACAAGAGATTAAGTGAACAGATTGCACTTAGAGACATTGAGATTGCAGAAGCAAGAAGAAGAATATATGGTCTGCTTGACGTAGTCTTGAATAGCAATATGTGGTCTTCTGTCAATGGTGACAGTGATAGACAGAAAGTTGCTTATCATCAGAACACTAAAGCAAAAAGCCAGCCTTATACACTTTTTGCGGATTCTACGGTCAAGAATGATGGACATAGGTCGTTTCGTGGGAAATATAACTTCCAACGCAATACCAATGCTATTTCCAATAATATTGTTTCTTGGCGACAGTCCAACAAAGAGAATTCTACAGTAATATCCAGTCCTGTAGATAAGGAAAGAAACAGTGCTAAATCTCAAGTCAGTGTGTTAAAAACCAACAGCGTATTTATTGACAGATCTGATAAATTGGTTACAAGTAACAAACATACTACTGCTTGTTCCATGAAGGAAACAAATGTTGTGAAAAAAAATAAAGAGATTGTCAAACCTTCTAGTCATACCCAGTCAAGGCAGTGTGACTCATGTCTTAAACACATTACCACAAGCAAAGAAAAAAATAGTTTTGATAGGAGACATAACCCTAAGGTTATAAAGTACCAAGGGAGTTCATCCTACGGTAACGTTTCTTCTCCCAAAAACAAGAAAAAATGTGACAGATCTCAACATTGTGATTCTAAAAGTTTAGAAAACTATAGCAGAAGTAATTATATGAAAGTTCATCAGTCTAGTAATAATTCTTCTGCTAAAAAGTCAGTTCTATCTGATGGACATTGTTATCTGGGAAGAAGTATTAAGAATAACTATTGTAACTGGGATTTAAATCAGTACAACGGTGTTAATAGAGCAAATAACAATGCTCTCAAAAGAAATTATACAGATCGCAACCAGGTTAACTGTGCTCCACATAAGAGCAAGATTATTAGCAATCAGAGTAATAGGAACGGTAATAGGTTCTTAAATGCTTTTGCTTGTCATGCTGATAGATTTGAGAGATCATCTCGGTCTTGTGAAGGTAGTAAATTTTTTTCAGCCTACCGCACTGACAGCTGTGAATTATAGGTCAGGTTGTCCCTGGGACGTCTATGTTGTCTGCTATGTGACGAGAGTTGTTGACATCGCAGGAGGGCCACAACCTTACACCACGGAGTTCGGGTAATTGTGTAGTGAACTTTTCCGTGTTTCCTCATAACCTTACCATGGATTAAAATAGATATTTTCATTTGTATTGTCTCACAGCGAGCGACTTTGTGAGGAATCACCATTCTAATTTGACATTACCTGCGAGAGATATAGATCACTATGTACCATTTATCCATTCAAGCGAGCCTAGACAGTACGTTAACCCACCGTGTCATGATGTCACCTTGCGTGTTGATGAGATGTTCGCAAGACCTCGAAGGAATTTTTTTTTGTTTTTTTCAAAGGTCCTGTTTATTTTTTGTTCTGTTTACAAACACTGAATGTTATTGTATTCTTTAGTATAGAACTTTATATGTGGTTAATAGAATATTATGTAATCTTTGTAACATTTGATTGCCATAATGTTTTGGTTGTTACTTATATGACTGTATTTTAATTATGCATTAAATAATTTCTATGCACAAACTTATTTACTGAGACAATGTAATAGTCATTTCTGTAGATAGTCCTGAGTGTTTTTATGCACTATTTAAAATTTTGGTTTTGTTTTTCATCATGGGTCTGATACCATGTTTAATTAACATATTTATATACAGATTATTTGAATTAATTGTTTAGTGAAAGGTAATTTTAAACATAACTTGTATGTATTATTAATGATTTTTCGTTGAAGTTAAGGACGTATTCTGAAACTTGGTTTCCATTTTTTCTCAATTATGACATTTGATAATTTAAACGATTCGATTTTTTGTCAGCTAGAATTAACTTAAATTTCCTATTAAATTAAATGGGTAGAATTAACAGCGATTATAATACATAGTTAAGATAAATAATATTACACTTATATATATTTATACTTCGTTTGTAGTTAACAGTTTATTACCCAATGTGACGTTTCTTTGATGTATTTTTTTTTAAAAAGAAGAGAAAAAAAAACTTACACGTTTTTCATGTATGTCTGTTTAAAGATAAGATTATTTTTATGTTACTCAGCTAATTTAATTGTTTGTCGTTAATTATACCTACATATTACTTAGAAATAAAAAAATACTATTTTTATTTAACCTAAAGAGAAGAAACATTTTTTGTATTGTAAATTTTTGGAAAATGTGTTTTGGACATTGTGATATTTATTTTTTCTGCGCCAGCGCTAGATTGTATGTTAAGCTTACTATTATGTAGTGACATTAATTCTTTGAAAATGTTTTGATGTTCGGATGTATTTTTTGGTATTTAGCGCTTGACTATGCGTCAATGCAAAACTTGTGTTAGCGTTAATATTTTTGTTTGGATGATATTTGATGTAATTTATTTTTAGTTATGTATAAGCTTTTAATTTAGTTAAATTACTTATTATGCTGTGCTTGTCATAAGCTTTCTTTTTTGTGTTAGTATATAAATATACTTTAGCATTTTTGTATTTTACAATACGTTGTTACAGTTGGATAGTTATTGTTAGGTATTGTTACCAACTTTCTTTACATTTGCATCTTTACTGTCATCTCTCTTTGTTGACTATTCGTCATTTCTTTACATCTTTTCTGTTGTCTTTTCAATATTGTCTGATATTTTGTTTATGCTTCCGTGTTTCATCTTTGATGTAATTCATACTTCTAGTATACTTTTTTCGTGTTACGCTATTTATACTTTCATTCTTTGTCTTGTTAAATTAATTATATGACTTTAGATAATGTAATTGGTTCTTATAGGTCTATTTGTTTTACATGTATGGAATTGTTGTCTTCAATGTCATCTTATGATTCTATTTGATGCTTATCATATTCCCATTTCATATTTTGTCTTTTCTCTTACGATAGTTTATTTTCTGTTTAGTTTGTACTATGTATACTTAATTTGCGTTTGTATTAGATTAATTTTTTGGTATGCTTGAATGAGCATGTTGGATGATTTAGTCGTTATCTTACATTTATTGATGATATTTTTGTAGATGTGCTATGTTCTCTTGTCATAGGTATATTTTTGTAGGTAATTGATAGAACTTCATTAATTTTTTAAATTTTTGGGAATTAATTAAAGAGATATTTGACATAACTTCATTGACCGTTAAATTTTTGGGAGTTTATTTTTGTACGTATTTCATATAATTTCATTAACTTTTAAATTTTTGGATCTTAAATTTTCTAAAAAATGATAAATCATTTTTTCCCGGACGGTGTGGCAAACTGTTACCAGTAATTTTAATGGAAGGGGACGTGATCTGGAAAATATTAGGTGAGCAGATTAGATTATGGGTTGTCATTGCTTGAAGACGTGATTGTCTTTAATGTTATGTTAAATTGTAATAGTAGAAGTAAGGTTACAAAGCGTGTGAACGCTAGTCAGTTCAATTGTGGAGGTTTGTTCACTCCGAACTGTTTTGAGATACGGGTGTTTAGCTATTTGTGGCTAGCCCGTGCAAGTAGTGAGACTGAACGGTGTTTTTTAACAGCCGGGTCTCGTAGCTGTTTTAGGGGGAGGATGTGTATTCCCGTGGGCAGTGAGTTTTGGGCATCGACTGGAGAGAGTCGGCCCCATAGTGTGTGTTCTTGATAGTAAGCCTGTACAGTGCTGAATATAAGAGGCCATGATTTATGTAAGGCCATTATTTCCTTAGAGAGGATAATTGTGTTATGTGAAGACATGTTGATAAGTGATATTATTGCAAACTGCTGGGTGAGCAGTATTGTGAATATTTTGATAAGGATCCATTAACTTACACATGTCATATAATAGCGCTAAGATGAGTAAAGACGAGATTATTGCAGACTGCCAGGTATGGAGTCGTGTGAGAAATTGCTGGTAGGACTCATTAGATTATGACAGCGCTTATGTGCGGAAAGTATCTTGAGGATGCTGTTTATGCAGTAGCACGGCGATGATGTGAGCCGTTTGCTATCTGTGAGGAGGCCATATTTACGGATCCATTATTATATCTTATAGCGCAGGAGGAGTATCTGGAGGATACCATATTTATGCAGTAGCACGGCGATGATGTGGTCCGTTTGCTATCTGCGAGGAGGCCATATTTACGGATCCATTATTATATCTTATAGCGCAGGAGGAGTATCTGGAGGATACAATATTTATGCAGTAGCACGGCGATGATGTGGTCCGTTTGCTATCTGTGAGGAGGCCATATTTACGGATCCATGATTAGAATATTATAGCGCTAATGTGAGTACAGGTGGATAGCGCTGAGTTGAGGAGTGTCTTTAGGGAGGTCATGGATATTGTGGTATCTGCATGATTCTGAGATGTGAGAAGTACTTTATTATTGTATTGCTATAACTTGTAGTTGACTATAACTGTGTATTCTGTATTAACGTGACGTGTCGTGGTGTATTAAACATTCGTTAACTATCACCAGCCGTTACACCCTTCCATGCTTCTATTGTGTGTATCTACTGTGAGTGACTGTCCCAAAACACACTCACCTTCTTCACCATAAAGACATCCGCCATAATTAAGTATACATATAACATATGCCTTTGCCATTCTTTGAAATTTCTCCAAGAACACGTCAATCTTCTCATTCCCTTAGGGAACGAGTCAAATGGGAAGCTCATGGCTGCCATCCGGGGCCCTCCGTTTCCTGAGGTGTCTGTTGCTCCTGCTCCGGGTGAATCGCCATTAGCTGAACTGCCCTCCGAAGCTCGGTACTGCAGTTCCAGAGAACGCAGGGCAAGTTCATGCTGTCTCTCTGCTGCCTTCTCTGCTGCTTGTCTCTCTGCTTCCAATTTCCGAAATTCCATCTCTGCTGCCTTCTCCCTCTCCTGTGCTTCCAATTTCTGAAGTTCCATCTCTGCTGCGGCTGCCCTCTCTTCTTTCGCTGCTTCTGCGGCGGCTATCCTTTGCCTTTCCTCAATTTCTGCGGCGGCTATCCTTTGCCTTTCCTCAATTTCTGCGGCGGCTATCCTTTCCTCTTTTGCTGCTTCGGCGGCGGCTATCCTTTGCCTTTCCTCAATTTCTGCGGCGGCTATCCTTTCCTCTTTTGCTGCTTCGGCGGCGGCTATCCTTTGCCTTTCCTCAATTTCCCTCTGATTATGTCTATCATTTTCTCTGATCATGTAGGCTTTCGTCTCCTCTTTATCCATTCCCATGTCTTGGGCAGCGTCACGCCATGCAGCTCGTAATTTCGCCATATCCGCCATCTTACCTGTAAACTGCTGTAAGTTCACAACTGACAGAAAATGACAGAAAGGAGAACAAAAGGAAGGAACTACCTGTTATGTAATAGGAAGTATTCCTCCTATAACCGATGTCCCAAAAACCTGAACTCAGACTAGCGTCAAGTCTGAACAATAACCTGAAAAAAAATTTTTTAACAAGCTACCAAAAACCCGAAATTACCTTCCTGTAAAAGAAAAAAATTACGGTATGCCATCAATTACCTCTATGTCATATACATTAGAATTACCACAAATCTACTAGACTGCAACCTGTGGAAAAACCTATAACTGGATCAGTTCTAGTAGCTCTTCTTCTTCTTCGTTCGCCCTGAAAAGGACGGTGGTTGCGTTGTGTCTGTTTACAACGTAGCTGTGATATCTGCACCTTTCGGTCGACACATCCGACTTCTGCACGGCATTTTTTAGGACCGGGTTTGCCTTCCTATTTCGATCCACACTCGCTCAGCCAGCCTGCACAGCTGCAGACTGTTTCCAGGACCACCACGTGGAGGTGGAGTGCGGTCTTGACCAGCTCTGGTTCGCTGGTCCTGACGCAGGCAGTCAAGCTATGAGTCGCTGACTGCGATCTCTATTGCTGCGTCTTGAGGTCCCCATGAGTAGCTCAAGTCTAGGGGATATTTAAAGAAACTCTATTCTCATAAAGCTTTCTATAGAGACAATCTATGAATGTAGATCACAGAATTGATCTCAACAGAATGATCCACCGGACGATTGCCGCCCACTTGTCACGAAGTGGTTTTACGTTTATAGAGTTTGCCTGAATGAAAACAAGACCCTAGTATGAGAAAGTCTGAGAAGATAGAATTTAGATGGAAAATGACATGCCTGTGGACAGGTGAGACTATTGGCTCAAGAGATAGACCCAGGATTTGAATCTCCCCTTGCCGCTTCGTGACGTTAAACTGGCTATAACCCCACCCTCCTCTGACTTCCTTTAAATACAAGGAGATAAGGTGTATAAATACGACCACAGACACCACTATACATATGACGTACAGTGAGTATAAAAAAGAGTATTATCTCATCCAGTATATATATATATATATATATATTTATTTACAACAATAAAGCATTAAAATGTCATCATCAAGCAATCACATAAATAGCGTGCGCTGTTGCACGGCCTGGAAAAAACCAAAGTACACATTCACTTAGATAGAGAGACAACAAACAAACAAAAAAAACCCCACTCGCATTCACTCTTCCTGTCACCCTGCTGAGGAACAATAAAATGGTTAGTGATTAAAACAAATCTAATATGGTGGGGCTGTCAACTCTAGCCGCCACTCTCTAACACTAATAAATTTCTACTGTCTCAGTCCTGGTGATTTTTCCTCAACGAATGGCTACACAGCTTTCTACTTGTTAGGCGATATGCGCCGATAACTACCCCACAAGAATTGCTAAAATAATAGACTTGGAGTAACACAATGGCTCAGTATCTATCCGTCAAGTGGATACTGAACAGACCCTACTGGTCCTGTCTATATTCTCCCTCCTTCTCTCTCTCTATCTCTATCTCTCTCCCTTGGTCTCAGTGTCTCTCTAACACTCGACGACTGATGATGCGGCGTCTCCGTTACGCTCTTCTCTCTCTCTCTACTTTCAGGACCTAGGTATGGTAACCCTGTCACCTGTTCCTGAATTCTGCGATGATGATGATGATGAAGTTCTGGCGTCAAGCATGAGGTACTTGATGAACTGTCGACAAAACTTCTCTGCTGCTGAATAGCTTCCCTCTTTTAACCCGCTCTGGAGTTAGAGGAAAAAAAAACCCCCCACAGCCTTGATTTCCGGCTGTACGCAATTGAAACCAGTCTCACGGCCACCTGCCGTTGCTAGAGACTATAATAGCGATGCTCTCGGCTGTATGATAAATAAACCACGGTCCAGCTGAAGCATAGGGACTTCACTGCCAGAGACCATAGGTCTGACCCTTAAGATAGGTCCTGTTGCCGGGGGTAATTTTGCACATGGGCAATTTTACGCTCCCCCACTGATTGCCGGGACTCGCTGAAATTAAAAGAAACAGCTTCCAATGTACACCCTCTCTAAAATCACTTATCTCTAACATATACGATACATAAAATAATTCTATCCACGTGTCACTTCAATCTCACTCCTTCTCTCCCTCTCTCTCGTTCTTCACACAATACATAAAATACCACTATCCCACGTAGCCTCTTCAGCCCCCCTCCTTCTACTAAAAATCTGCCAGGTAAAATAAACAATAGCCCAGACACCGTCTGACAGGTTACATGGCCGTTACGCATGGCCGATCACGTGTCCCAACCTTTACAACTAGGGAATTCCTTTGTCCTAAATTCCGTAGCCTCCTTTTAACATTAACACAGGTTTCCTGGCTTACTCCAATTTAAGGTAAACCTCGCTGTAGGAATGATTTATTTCCCCAAGCCGTATAATTCACTGATAACATAAATCTCACTGCATTCCTCACATCTAAGGCTCAGAAAAATTAACGTACACACCAAGGATTTCCCAATAAAATTACATTAGAAAATATACAGGAATAAATGGGGGTTTCCCCAACATTCTACAAATATGGGCACACGTGTTTCTCACAACTTCACACACTCCTATCTACTGCCAAAATCATAGAAAGAATAAGCACACTGTTGCGTTTACGTCGTTCTTCAAAATTGATAATGGATGGCACTATCGTTTAAAACTTTAAGTTTTAATGTCCCCGAAGAAATTAACTACGGGCGAAATTCTCAAAAACCCACTAAGAAGAAAAAACGATTAATAAAAAGTTACATATCGATTATCGCTGGTTTTTCCCACAGTGGAGAACGATAAATCGGCGTAGTCTGACGGCAGGCAAGATTTCTTCAAGAGATTTGCCCACAGTTCTAACTGGCTATTTATACACCCCGGGACCACTCCTACGCATCATCGCGAAACCCGCGTGGCTTAAAATTGCGTCACGTTACCTGACGGCCGCGTGCTTCCGGACACGTCATACCGCGTACCCGAAAATATCGATTTTCGTAAACAATGAAATCTACGGGAATCGCGAAAAATCAGAAGAAAGTAAAACTGGCCGAGAGTAAAATAAACCTACCAATATAAAATGAACCCGTTTAAATTACCTACTCAAAAATCCCCAAACACGATATATATTCAAATGAGAACAAATAAAATGGTGGAAATTCAAAATAGAACCACAGAATCGGGCCGGAAATACAAAATAGACGACAGAATCGGGCGGCATCACAATCACGGACAGTACATTGTCACAGGTTATAAAATGAATCAGATCGCATGAATAGCGAATCAAGGAACAGTCAATTGTTGAAAACGTTACAATGGCAAACATGTGCCAATAATCCATAATGACTTCACTTGTTGAAAACGTTACAATGGCACACATGTGCTAATAATCCATAATGACTTCACTTGTTGAAAACGTTACAATGGCACACATGTGCTAATAATCCATAATTACTTCACTTGTTGAAAACGTTACAACGGCACACATGTGCTAATAATCCATAATGACTTCACTTGTTGAAAACGTTACAATGGCACACATGTGCTAATAATCCATAATGACTTCACTTGTTGAAAACGTTACAATGGCACACATGTGCTAATAATCCATAATGACTTCACTTGTTGAAAACGTTACAACGGCACACATGTGCTAATAATCCATAATGACTTCACTTGTTGAAAACGTTACAATGGCACACATGTGCTAATAATCCATAATGACTTCACTTGTTGAAAACGTTACAATGGCACACATGTGCTAATAATCCATAATGACTTCACTTGTTGAAAACGTTACAATGGCAAACATGTGGTAATAATCCAGAATGAATCTGATCACATAAACAGCGATTCATCATACATTGAAATAGCAGAAATAATCCATAGGGAATTGGTTGCGTAAATAGCAATTCGTCATAAATAGTCATAGCCGATATAATACATGGCATTTTAATAATCTATTGAATCTCTTCCCTTAAATAACACTCTGGACACACTAGCGAGACTATCGATATAATCCATGGCATTTTAATAATCTATTGAATCTCTTCCCTTAAATAACACTCTGGACACACTAGCGAGACTATCCCCGTCTCGAAGCCCTGCCAGAAACCTAATGACCGAGATTATAGTTTCTCAGTACAACTCAGTAAATCTTTCCTCAAGCGCGAACTAACTGCTTGACATGTGAGGCCAGCTCACCCGTATCTCTCCCCCAACTACTTCTTCTTTGATCCTTAGCCGCCGACCGTCAAAGCAGTCAGTGGCCATCACGCCTAGTGGCGTCTTGTAGGGCAACAACAAATTGATTCCACTTTGCTCGGTCGGTGGCCATCCTTCGTACAGTGCCCCAACTCTGGTTCATTCTTTGCATCTCAGCCTCCACAGTCCTCCGCCAGGTTGTTTTTGGTAGGCCTCTCTTTCGTTTTCCTTCAGGGGTCCAAAGCATAGCTATTCTTGTGATGGCATCGGGGTCTCTTCTGAGGACATGACCAACCCTGCTCCAGCGTCTGCCAGCTATGATGGTGTGCATGTCCTCTTGCTTGCTACGAGTAAGCAGATCTTGGTTAGTGATGGTATTTGGCCAAAAGATTCGGTGAATTTTTCTTAAGCATGTTGTGTGAAAAGAGGACAATTTTGACATTTCCTTCTCTGTAACTCTCCAGCATTCCGCACCACAGAGAAGCACAGAAAGCACACAGCTCTGATATAATCTTAATTTTGTCCTTGTGCTGTATTGGGAGGACTTCCAGATGTTGTTTAGGCTAAAGAAGGCTGTTCTTGCCTTATTCATTCTGATGTTGATGTCTTTGCCTGCCCCGCCGTCTGGTGTTACTATGCTTCCTAGGTATGTGAAGGTATCTGTCTGTACCAATTGCTGATTCCTTACTGATATGGGCTCAGGGTTGCTCACATTGAGCGTCATGACCTCAGACTTCTTTAAATTGATATTGAAGCCCACCTGCTGGCTAAACTTATTAAGTCTATCCGTTTTTTCCTGGATGTGTTGATGTGAATGTGCTAGTAGTGCAATGTCATCTGCATATTCCAGATCTTCCAATGTAGAAAATGTTGTCCATCGTATTCCTCTTGGACTGTCCTCTGTTGTCTGGCGCATCACCCAGTCTATGACTGTTAAAAATAGAGTGGTTGATAAGGGGCATTCCTGTCGTACTCCTGTCTTCACCTCAAAGGTTAGGTTGCTCTGCCCAACACTACACGTAAAGTTGGCATAGAGGCTTTTTATGATTGACACTATGCAGCTTGGAATTCCATAAGCCCTCAGTATTTTCCATAAAATGTCCCTATGTATGCTGTCGAAAGCCTTTTCAAAATCAACAAAATTAATGTAAAGCTGTCTTTGCCATTCTGAGCACTGCTCTATAATGTTCCTGAGAGTGAATATATGATCTACACATCTCCTGTTCTTTCTAAATCCTTCTTGTTCTTTCCTCAGTTTGTGGTCTACTGCCTTTGAAATTCTCTGTATAATTATCCTGCCTAGTATTTTGCTGGGAACTGAGAGAAGAGTGATTCCTCTCCAATTATTGCAGTCTGAAAGATCTCCCTTCTTGGGCAATTTGACAATTATTCCTTTGTTCCACTCTGATGGTGTTGTCCCCGTTTTCCAGACTTGTGCAAATAGTGGTTCTAATAGTTCTGCTGCTAGCTCAGGGTCTGTCTTAAATAGCTTTGCATTTAAGTTATCATGGCCCGGAGCTTTGCCGTTCTTTAACCCTTTGATTGCTGTGATGATTTCTTCTTTGCGTGGAATGCCTGTATTTACATCTAGATCGTTTTCAGCCTCAGGAACATTTAGTTGTGTCTCTGGTGGTTCCTTGTTCAGAGTTTCTCTGAAGTGCTCTGCCCATCTTGTTTCCTGTCCCTCTGCTGTCGTGATGAGATTACCTTGCTTATCTCTTACTAATGTAATATTGTTTGCACCTCGTTTTCCGCTGATGAATTTAGTTATTTTGCATACTGTGCTTTGTTCATTTCTTAGTGCTGCCAGATCCTCTGCCGGGTTTGGTCTTGCAAGATCGCTATATAGTTGTCTTTAACCTGGGGGGACTTCGCTTCTGTTTTTCTTTCTTTTTCATTTTCCTTTCTCAAATTCCTTTTCCTTTTCTGTGTAGTTACAGTTGGTGCAGCCCTTCTTAGTTTCATTTTCAGTTTTGCTACTACTAAATGGTGATCACTTCCCACATCTGCACCTCTTCTTACCTTCACATCTTGTAATGCATGTCTCCATCTACCGTTAACCATGATGTGGTCTATCTGGTTTCTGTCCCGACCATTTGGTGATTCCTATGTTAATTTGTGAATTTCTTTGTGTGGGAAGAGTGTTCCTCCAATGACCAACTACTACTAAGAACATTTGACACTTTCTTTATTTTAAAAAAACTAACACATACTCAGTTGAGCTATGTTCCAAAAACATCGTTGTCACGTGACCGATAATCTATTTTACCATCTTGTCCATAATTTGATTACTTTTTAAATGTCCTGGTTTTCCTCGTCATTTTGTATTTTCTTTTTCTTTGATTTCCTACCTTCGTGGCCAAACTTTTTCACCTTCTCAAACCCCACCCGAGGTTTGGTTACGTTCCGGCCTGTAGCGGTCAGCGAACGATAATATTATCTAAGCCGCACCTGGTCTGACCAGGGGAATATCTCTTACGTTTAAAGCCTTTGATCACGAGCGAAAGGGTCCCTGTGTTTGGCTTCCAGAACGCTGCTTCGGATCATAATATTATGCATCCTGGAAACAGGGGGAGACAAACCCGCGGTCAGGCTTTGAGTTTTTGCCCTTAGACAAGATAGAGCATAATGTTATGCATTTCTCTACCTGGGGAACTTTCGCACGATTTCTTTTGTCTTACTCTAGATTACGTCTTTCGCCGAACTTCTGTAGAAATACGCACGCCAGGTGTCCGGGGGGAGCGTCCCTTGTGATCTATAAGAGTAGACTGGTTTTAATAGACAAAGACATTCGTAAATTTTCCTGGCCCGTAGATGACCATCATGAGATAAGGCAAACTTTAACACAGTACTAGAATGTGTTTGCCTATGTTCTAGTCATTTTCGGGGTGAGTTGACATATCTTATAATTATAATATTAGATTCATGTTAGCTTTTATATATATCTGTTAGGGAAGTGAATTTATTTCTGAGGACTTCTCCTAGTAATTTATTCAGTGATAAGGTAGCGCTGTCTACGGCCTATTAAGTGGTGCTTAAACTGTTACGGTTTATCATGGGTTAAATGTTAAACTTACAATAACAGATATTAGGCGTAGAATCAGTCCACGAATGCTTACCATTGGGTTAAGAGTCAGCAAAATTAACTGTCATTTCTGTAAGATAATGTCAGGTGTGGATGGTGCACTTAGAAACTGAATAGTGAGATGCAGGCATAGATATAATTATATCTTATGATCTAGCCACATCTACAAGTCTTGCAGAAATTATGTGAGGACAGCAAACCATAAGTCAGAAGAGTTCAGGACCACCACTGGTGTAAGACAAGGTGATATCCTGTCACCTTATCTTTTCATACTCCTCATGGACGATGTCATCAAGGCATGTAAGGAGAGAACAAGAAAGTATTCAGTGGGGTACTGGAAGATGAGACAGTTCTATATTTCGGAGCTGGCATTTGCTGATGATGTTGCCCTGATTGCTAAATCAGAGGCACATCTCCAATCCAACTTGCAAGTCTGGAAGGAAGAGCTGGAGAAGAGAGGGATGGTCATAAGCAGCTCTAAAACAAAATCCATGGTGATATCACGAGAAGAAAGAAAACATCAGATTAAGTTGGGAGAACAGGTCCTGGAGCAGGTCGACCACTTTAAATATCTCGGAGCTATTATAGACCGAAAGGGAGGTATCAAAGTCTTGTTTGGCCACTCGAAAAGCAGTCGGCTGGGAGACTTTTTCAGGCCATAAATCGTGGATTCCTCAAGCAAGAAAGAGGTTGGTAAGAAAACGAAGATGGCTGTATACCGCTCCACCTATGTCCCCAGTTTTTGACAAATGGATGCGAGTCGTGGGCAATGACTACAACCCACAAAAGCCAGATCCAAACCTCAGAAATGAGGTATCTGAGGAAAGTGTTGAAGTAACAAGAAGAGACATGGTCCGCAACCAGACGATACGTCAAGGCCTGAAATCCCATCCGCTGCAGACCCAAATAGAACAGTCCCAACTAAGATGGTTTGGCCATGTCTGCAGAATGGGAGAAGATCGGCTACCACGACAAGCATGGGAAACAAAGAGCCAGGGATCCAGACCTCCAGGACGACCCAGAGTTCGCTGGGAGGACAACATTAGACAATCTTTGAAGGACCGAGGACTAGAATGGAACCAGGCCAGGAAGAAGACAGCTGATAGAATGGTCTGGCGCTCTCTCTTCCAAACCTCTACACCTCACGGTAGAAGGGGAACGACTAAGTAAGTAAGATCTAGCCACAACTGTATTATTATAGCAAGAACATTGCATTTTCTTTGTACTCATTTTGTGGAATGCTAATATATTTTCCAAAGGGGACATACGATTTATTTGTGTAATGTCAAATGCTGTAATCTGTTTATGTAAATTCATTTAATGTTGTAAGATGAATAAGCATATTCATTTAACTGTAACTACAGGTTAGGTTTCCTGTATGTTGAGATTGGGAGAAGAGGAGGAGATTTGGCTGTCAGAACATTTACTGACAGGTACCTGGGGGTGCAAAAGATATTAAGACTATGCGGGCGCGTGTTGATAATTGATATTTTTAAGGAACAGGAGACATGGTTAAAGACAGCCCTAAACTATCATAGCAATAACTACAATAAATTTAATCCCATAGTGGAGCGAAACTTTCTGTATAAAGTTAGTGTGATTTATTATTTGCTTGAAGTAAAAGGGTGTCTCTTTTTGGGTCTCAGTTTCAGGAAGACCGAATCGCTAGAGCAGACTTCAGTCAGGCGAAGAAAGTCATATACTCTTCGATCTAGAGGGTTTCTGTATACATCTAGCAACGAATCGTCAGCCCCGTTCCTGAATCAAAACCTTTTTTTTTTTGTCAACGCCAAGTTAAGCTCACGCAGTGCAACGGAGCCAACGCAAAATCTGGAATCGCCAAATGCAGTAGTAGCTCTCTACTCGCCTATTGGATTACCAGCCAGAGCATCGCGGCTTCCAGAATATCAAACCCGCCCAGCATGCCTATAGCAGAATTCCATATCACCCGCCTTTTTTGTGCCTAAACGGGGCACTCAGCAAACTACAGCCAAACCAGTTTAAACAGGATTTACAGCCAAGCGGAGCCTTGCGCCGGATAAGCGCGCCTGGGTCTCTTTGTCCTCAAGTGACTTCTTCTGGTGTATTTTCTGGATACTTAAAACCTCGCACGTATGAGCAGCCATCTATGGACAGAGTTCCAGCCCCCCTCTCGCGAGTAGCGGTCACCAACGATAGCGCCTATACAGTGATTTTTATTCAGGTTAATTCCATCACCGATGGCGGATATATACGAAAAAAACCACTTACTGGAGCTATTCCCCTTGGTCCCCGAAAGCGGACAGGCTGTCGCTAAGTTCATTCAGTTGGTCTGCAGGAGATAAACAGCGTCCCCCAGCCCACCTCGCGCCAGTAGGGGGAAGTCACCAATGATAGTACCAACAAGGACAGTTTTGTAGGCATAGTCCCTCACGAAGGATCTACAAGTAACACACTGTCTGGACTATTTCATCTGGTCCCCGAAAACGGACGGACTGCCACGCAGTTTATTCATTTTGGTAAACAGAAGGTAAATAGAGTCTTCCAGCCCACCTCGCGCCAGTAGGGAGGAATCACCAATGATAGCGCCTATACAGTGATTTTATTCAGGTTAATTCCATCACCGATGGAGGATATATACGAAAAAACCACTTACTGGAGCTATTTCATATGGTCCCGAAAACGGACGGGCTGACACTCAGTTATTTCATTTCTCTGTGTTCTACAGGTTTTATAAATGGTGATCTGTGTGTGTGGTTGTTGGTGTATATGATTATTGATGACTATTGATGATTAGTTGATTATTGATGTAATTTTATGTTGTTGTGATGATATGCATTAATTCCATGCTTTTTCTTCTTTAATAAAGTTTACACCTTTATTAATACGCTGTTCACGACCTTTCCATCCATACAGTAGAACTCCATTTATCCGAACCCCATGGGACCGAGCATCGTTCGGATAATCAAATGTTCGGATAAATGGATTACATGATGTATCGAGTACATGTACACATATTTCTAAAAATAATTAACAATCACAAGGAAAATACACTATAAAACATATTTACTTGTACTGTAATAATAATACCCACACTGTATTAGATCACCGTATCACCAAAATCTTTCATTACACTGCAGTGCATGTACTACTTGTATTAATTATTTTTGTTAAGAAAGAGAAATGTTTTCAAAATAACATTACAAACAATTCAAAACCAGGCGCAACTTACGTATACATGTACTTGCACAGATGTAGCCCACTATTTAAAATAATGAGGAATCCTCTTTTGCGCCAAACTGGATAGTCTGCTTTTGGCTGCTAAGTCCCGCATTCTCTTCAACAGCAGAAGCTGTGTAGGACAGCTGTCATCTTCTTGCTCGTTTCTAGTGCTATAAAGGCCTCTTCAGGACTTGGTCGACGTTTTGGGTTTTCTTCATAATCTACAAGTACATCATGTACTTCTGAGGAGTCTTCATCATCGGTCACTACATGTATTTGGTTTTCTTCTTGCACAAAAGACAAAATTTCTTCGTCATTCAAAAACTGAAAACCAGAATCATTATCATCTTCTAGCCACATGTGTGCATCATCTTTGTCACAGTCCGAAAAATCCGGGCATTGCTTGAAACATTTTTTCCACAACTTCATTTATACAATCATCATTTGTGTCCACTGCAGTAGTTTCATTTCCTCCTTTTTTCCCAAGCAATCTATTCCAAGCCTTGTTGAGATTATCTTGTGACAGGGTGGTCCAAGCATCAGCTTACATATAGCAGCAGTCTTTGAGATTAAGCTTTTTTTGAAAACGCCACCACACTTTCTTCATCTTCAGCCAACAATAAACGACGCAGGACTTCCTTCTTGTACATCTTTTTAAGCTTTGCTATAACACCCTGATCCATTGGTTGAATCAGTGCTGTTACATTGGGAAGCAGAAAAATTACTTTAAAATTTGCATCAACTGCATTCAATGTATCCGTCTCTGGATGAGATGGTGCATTGTCCAGTAGAAGAATTACTTTTCCAGTTTTCTTTTCTTGTTCTTTCAACCTCTTCACATTTGGGATGAACTGATTTGTATACCAATCAAGAAATATTTCACTATTCAGCCAAGCACTCTTCTGTGCTTTGTAGCACAATGGGAGACATGTCACATTCTTTAAACAACGTGTTTTTTTTTGGCTTTGCCGATCATTAGCACCGGTAAACGATGACTTCCACTGGCATTCGCGGCTACCAAAATTGTTACTCTCTCTTTGCACTTTTTAAACCCAGGGGCAGCTGCTTCGCGCTGAGATGCAAGTGATTTTTGAGGCAATGATTTCCAGTATAAGCCAGTCTCATCGGCATTATACACATCATCGAGTAAATAACCTTCTTCTTCCAAAAAAGCCAAGAATGTTTCTTTAAAATTTTCAGCGGCAGTTGCATCGCTAGATGAAGATTCCCCTTGAATCTCCAATTCTCGTATGCCATGACGAGATTTAAAGTTTCTTAACCATCCCTGGCTAGCCTTAAAGTCAGGAGGACCGTCAAGTTGACTGTTGAACTGAAGTGCCTTTTCACACAATAGAGAGCCAGAGATAGGTTCCCCTTTGCTTCTTCTTTGCACAAACCATATATACAAAGCCTCTTCCAATTTCAAATCTTTCGCATTTCTCATGGTTTTATGTTTCTTCGACCCATTTTCACTATCCAATTTCGATGCAAAACTCATAATTTTATCCTTGTTATTTTTGATGTCAGAGACGGTAGCTTTCTCAACATTGAAAATCCTCGCAAATGAAGACACAGTTTCACCTTTTCCTAGTCTCTTGATAATTTCTGTTTTCGTTTCAATTGACAAAACATTGCGGTTCCTTTTATATGCTTTAGGCCTACTGGAAGATGCCAGGTCGCACAGAGAAATACGTGTACACCAAAATTATTCTGCTGTAGTAGCAGACACAATTATTTTAAGTTGAACTGTCTGTTTAGCCAGTGTTCTGCCTAGAACTCACACGTACACTGGATTGGTAAACCAGATATTAACGGACTTTATGATCTAACTGACTTCATGTACGTAAGCGACCGTCCATTAGCCCATCTCATTGTCTACAAATTGTTCGCACACATTTGAAGCTTGCCGCATCAAAAGATTCAGAACTGTAGTCTAACGTGACTGGTGGAGACTGATTTTTTTTTTTCTGGAAAAAGTGTTCGGATAATTGGATGTTCGGATAATTGGGGTTCGGATAAATGGAGTTCTACTGTATTTGTATTTTTAGCTCTTTACTAGAATCTCTATGTATGATAAGAGAAAAGAGTGAGAGCCGGAGATGCTTAGACAGTAAAAGTGAGTTGAGGCCTGGAGAGAGAGATCCTTTGAATAAATCTTCTTCCAGGTTGTCTGAAGTCCATCTCCTATTTACACCTTATCTAAAGTGTAATCTATAACTCTGTCAGTCCACTATCCCTTGTCGATTTCACTACTATTGTCCAACTCGACAAATACTCTACACTCAAACTCAACCACGACAAATGGGGTCTCGCCGCGGAATTTGAACTACATCTGCAGCAATCGCAACAGATGAGGTTGCAGTCTGGTAGGAATCTCTCACAAGATTCTATTCTGATTCTTAGAGTTTAGTGTTCGGCAGATTATAGGAATTTCTTTCCCCTAGACATATCGAACTATTTCTTTTGGGTGGAAGTCGGAACAGCGTTTTTTCTCCACAGCAATCATAAATATTTAGTTACATTTATTGTTCATGCTACACATGAGACAGCTGGTAAAGGTTGATGGTATCACTGCTGAGTTTTTGGTTGACAAATCTGACGACTATTGTTGTAAAAGTCAGAAAAAAAATTTTTTTTTAAGGGTTAATATTTTTTCAGGAGTAGCTCTTTAATCTGAGATAAGAAGCTACAGATAGTCAGTTACTAGCTTGCATCTGTACCAAGGGAGGGTGTTCATTCGGATGATAGTAACCAATCCTCTCAATAGCTTAGTACTGACAGAACTGGGGTGAAGTGATAGTAATAAGTTTTACATCACTTACATTTTTTGGAGTTTTTTGGGGTTTGTGCTTGTCGATCAGAGTAGCTACAAACTTTCTTGTTTTTTAAAGTTCCCAGGCTAGCCTAGATTTTATTGATTATTAAGTTAATCAGCACCTAGTGGACTAGGTAACTAAGATCTCTAGGTTCTATTCTTCTATAGTGTTTGCTCACCCTGATATAATGGCCGATCTAGATAAAGTGCATAGGATTGCCCTCGAGGTAGCTAAGTACATGGAGTACAAGGATAGCGAAATCCAGCCCTTTCTAGAATTTGCAGTAAGCCTGCAGGATCTATACGAGGTAGACAATTGGTTTGACAGCCGTTTAATCTTGGCATGGTCCTGTAAACAAACTGGGGAGAGTGAAGCATTCACCCGACAGTATGTAGAAGAAGTGATAGAAGATGAGAAGCAAAGGGAAAAGCAAAAAACAAGAACGGGACAAGCAATTGGAAATAGAGCGACAAGAAAGGGACAGGCTACACCAAATCAGAATGAATGAACTGGATAGCCAAATTCGGAGGGTGGAAACAGATACTAAATGTAGTCACTCTACTTCCCCCTTCTACTGTGCCCTTAACGGTCAACGCCCCTGCAAACCTTGCGCCCATGAAAGAAAACTTGCCTGCTAAAACCGAACCCCAACTCCAGAAAATTGACTTTCCTTTGGACTTGGATCCGAAGCCCAAACAAGGAAAGAATTTACGTCGGGATAGCAGACCTAAGGCCACGGGGAAAATTACGCAACGTTCCCAGGCATGGAAACTGCACAAAGGTGAGAGAGGTGCTAACAAGCATTGTAATACGGATTGTTCCCGTCTGGCAAGCGGCGAACCCCGAGCCTCTCACGCTCCAGACCGAGCAGCACCTAACCGACACGTGACGTCGAGAAAAGGGAGCCACACCCTATCACGTTATATTTCGCAAGATTCCCGGCCGGACAGCGAAAAAAACCATATGCAGAGGCGCATCCCTCCAACTCAACGATCGTAGAAAGGAGGTGCCGTTCCTCTTATCACCCTGAGCTTAAAAGGTGCAAGAATAAGTCGCCTGTTAAAAGGGAAACTTTCCAAACCGTTCCAAGGAACTTTGGAAAAACACACCGAGAGTTTTTTCTCGGGCACTTCGCGATCTAACGGGATCTCAAACCGTCCAGTCCTTTGCATGCAGTCTGCGGGGCCTGTCAACCAGGAAGTGGATCTCGCATTGCAGGACAAAGTTCAACTGACGCCAGTAACTTCCTCAGGGGAGGGCAAAGTTGACGTTTATGGTGGACACAGGGTTCCAGGCGAAGGGATCCCTGGTATTCCATTTGAGTCTCTCACACTTCTCAGGGCAGAAGACAGTGAGAAAAGCTGCCTTACTACTGTACAAGGAGCCATTGTTGAGAGCCTTGGCTCACGTCATGCTAGTAATGGGAAAGCGACTCAACAAACTCTGCAACTCGCAGATATTACCTATCTGTCTTCACGGATAGAAGCTACGGAGATCTGTTATGATTTAGTAGAACCCCAGAATGCGATCGATTACTCTCTGCTTCAGGCAGCTGAGTTCTCTCATTCAAATCGCATTATTCCAGTGGTCTCAACCCCACTGATGGACAGCAAAGTAGTCGCCTCCGCCAGGCCATTACCGAGCAACTTGATCATTTCCGTTGACCAAGCCAGAGTTGTGACTGGCAAGGCAAGGAAAGCTCCAGATCCACCTTTAGACGGCACAGGTCTGAAGATTGATCAATGCTCCCACCGAAACAGGGGAGTAGGTGTGGAGAGGCAGAAGAAAAATGCTAGCATTTCTTCGGCCAACGAACGGCTTTATTTGCCAACTAGGGTTACACGCGCGCGAAAAATCCCTATAGACTGCAGCTATAGAGGGTTATTCAAGGCCACGCCCGTGACAGGTAAATATATACATAAGCAGCCTGAGCCCAACAATGATTACACTGCACATAACAGGCGGATTATCTACGCAGTGGCCAGTGAGTTCAGGCAGGGCCGAAAACCACAACAGGTGCGGATAATTTTCCGGACCATAAACAGGCACAGCGAATGGTGGAACCAAGATCAGGTTCACACGGAAACGAAGGGCGTCAGCGCCGACTGGCCTCGCAAAATCCCATTCGCTGAACGTCTATTAGACAGAGGGAAGAAAAGAAATGAACTCGGAGCTAGTCATACAGTACTGACAGAAATTGGATACGATTTTGGTTATGATTATAGAAGGTTCTTACGACATGTAACGGACATCGATGGAAAAGATAAATTACTGTCATTTTTGTCCGTATTCCTCGAACTTTAAAGGGGGGGGGGGGGGGGCACTTGTCACGTGACCGATAATCTATTTTACCATCTTGTCCATAATTTGATTACTTTTTAAATGTCCTGGTTTTCCTCGTCATTTTGTATTTTCTTTTTTCTTTCATTTTTCTACCTTCGTGGCCAAACTTTTTCACCTTCTCAAACCCCACCCGAGGTTTGGTTACGTTCCGGCCTGTAGCGGTCAGCGAACGATAATATTATCTAAGCCGCACCTGGTCTGACCAGGGGAATATCTCTTACGTTTAAAGCCTTTGATCACGAGCGAAAGGGTCCCTGTGTTTGGCTTCCAGAACGCTGCTTCGGATCATAATATTATGCATCCTGGAAACAGGGGGAGACAAACCCGCGGTCAGTCTTTGGGTTTTTGCCCTTAGACAAGATAGAGCATAATGTTATGCATTTCTCTACCTGGGGAACTTTCGCACGATTTCTTTTGTCTTACTCTAGATTACGTCTTTCGCCGAACTTCTGTAGAAATATGCAGGCCAGGTGTCCGGGGGGAGCGTCCCTTGTGATCTATAAGAGTAGACTGGTTTTAATAGACAAAGACATTCGTAAATTTTCCTGGCCCGTAGATGACCATCATGAGATAAGGCAAACTTTAACACAGTACTAGAATGTGTTTGCCTATGTTCTAGTCATTTTCGGGGTGAGTTGACATATCTTATAATTATTATATTAGATTCATGTTAGCTTTTATATATATCTGTTAGGAAAGTGAATTTATTTCTGAGGACTTCTCCTAGTAATTTATTCAGTGATAAGGTAGCGCTGTCTACGGCCTATTAAGTGGTGCTTAAACTGTTACGGTTTATCATGGGTTAAATGTTAAACTTACAATAACAGATATTAGGCGTAGAATCAGTCCACGAATGCTTACCATTGGGTTAAGAGTCAGCAAAATTAACTGTCATTTCTGTAAGATAATGTCAGGTGTGGATTGTTCACTTTAAAACTGAATAGTGAGATGCAGGTAATAACTCTGGATTATAGGAGATAGTCACTTATTCCTTTTTGATAGATATTTCTAGTGGCAAGGGAGGATCATTTTATGCTTACTTGTGTGGCTAGGCACTAGTCTATAACTTTCACTGAAAGCAGTCACCAGGCATAGATATAATTATATCTTATGATCTAGCCACAACTGTATTATTATAGCAAGAACATTGCATTTTCTTTGTACTCATTTTGTGGAATGCTAATATATTTTCCAAAGGGGACATACGATTTATTTGTGTAATGTCAAATGCTGTAATCTGTTTATGTAAATTCATTTAATGTTGTAAGATGAATAAGCATATTCATTTAACTGTAACTACAGGTTAGGTTTCCTGTATGTTGAGATTGGGAGAAGAGGAGTAGATTTTTGATGTCAGAACATTTACTGACAGGTACCTGGGGGTGCAAAAGATATTAAGCCTATGCGGGCGCGTGTTGATAATTGATATTTTTAAGGAACAGGAGACATGGTTAAAGACAGCCCTAAACTATCATAGCAATAACTACAATAAATTTAATCCCATAGTGGAGCGAAACTTTCTGTATAAAGTTAGTGTGATTTATTATTTGCTTGAAGTAAAAGGGTGTCTCTTTTTGGGTCTCAGTTTCAGGAAGACCGAATCGCTAGAGCAGACTTCAGTCAGGCGAAGAAAGTCATATACTCTTCGATCTAGAGGGTTTCTGTATACATCTAGCAACGAATCGTCAACCCCGTTCCTGAATCAAAACCTTTTTTTTTGTCAACGCCAAGTTAAGCTCACGCAGTGCAACGGAGCCAACGCAAAATCTGGAATCGCCAAATGCAGTAGTAGCTCTCTACTCGCCTATTGGATTACCAGCCAGAGCATCGCGGCTTCCAGAATATCAAACCCGCCCAGCATGCCTATAGCAGAATTCCATATCACCCGCCTTTTTTTGTGCCTAAACGGGGCACTCAGCAAACCACAGCCAAACCAGTTTAAACAGGATTTACAGCCAAGCGGAGCCTTGCGCCGGATAAGCGCGCCTGGGTCTCTTTGTCCTCAAGTGACTTCTTCTGGTGTATTTTCTGGATACTTAAAACCTCGCACGTATGAGCAGCCATCTATGGACAGAGTTCCAGCCCCCCTCTCGCGAGTAGCGGTCACCAACGATAGCGCCTATACAGTGATTTTATTCAGGTTAATTCCATCACCGATGGCGGATATATACGAAAAAAACCACTTACTGGAGCTATTCCCCTTGGTCCCCGAAAGCGGACAGGCTGTCGCTAAGTTCATTCAGTTGGTCTGCAGGAGATAAACAGCGTCCCCCAGCCCACCTCGCGCCAGTAGGGGGGAGTCACCAATGATAGTACCAACAAGGACAGTTTTGTAGGCATAGTCCCTCACGAAGGATCTACAAGTAACACACTGTCTGGACTATTTCATCTGGTCCCCGAAAACGGACGGACTGCCACGCAGTTTATTCATTTTGGTAAACAGAAGGTAAATAGAGTCTTCCAGCCCACCTCGCGCCAGTAGGGAGGAATCACCAATGATAGCGCCTATACAGTGATTTTATTCAGGTTAATTCCATCACCGATGGAGGATATATACGAAAAAAAACCACTTACTGGAGCTATTTCATATGGTCCCGAAAACGGACGGGCTGACACTCAGTTATTTCATCTCTCTGTGTTCTACAGGTTTTATAAATGGTGATCTGTGTGTGTGGTTGTTGGTGTATATGATTATTGATGACTATTGATGATTAGTTGATTATTGATGTAATTTTATGTTGTTGTGATGATATGCATTAATTCCATGCTTTTTCTTCTTTAATAAAGTTTACACCTTTATTAATACGCTGTTCACGACCTTTCCATCCATATTTGTATTTTTAGCTCTTTACTAGAATCTCTATGTATGATAAGAGAAAAGAGTGAGAGCCGGAGATGCTTAGACAGTAAAAGTGAGTTGAGGCCTGGAGAGAGAGATCCTTTGAATAAATCTTCTTCCAGGTTGTCTCAAGTCCATCTCCTATTTACACCTTATCTAAAGTGTAATCTATAACTCTGTCAGTCCACTATCCCTTGTCGATTTCACTACTATTGTCCAACTCGACAAATACTCTACACTCAAAACAATGCAACGAATTTTATGTAATTAGTTTGATTGGCTCAGTATTTATAACCGTTGCTTCGATATTGTCGTAACGATAATCTGGCGGGTTGTCGATTTGTTATCACAATGGACACTCATTTAAAACAACTCCAAACAATTTGAGTACAAATGAATTAAAGTCAATTTTACATCGACATAAACTTTTAATTGGCAAAGTGTTTTGCAGTTTGCACTCTTGTCCATTATGTTTTAAATTCGCTGGAAGAATTGTTAAAGACCCGTTAATGACTAATTCTGGCTCCAGTAAGACTAAAGTTAATTTAGTAGACACTATTGACCTCAACCGCAGATTTCCAAACGTAAATATTTTCCTCTGTGACATGTAAACAAGACAACTGGTTAAAAGGAGAAGCTTACTGTGTGATAATAAAGCACAGAGGAATTGGGATGATTCCGTTTTGTGAATAGAGGGACAAACTGTAGTATGTTTGTAAGAGTGAACTTTGAATTACGGAAAGTTTTCAAAGAATATGAATCGAAGGGGAAACTTTCGGAATGTGCAAGAGATTAAACGACTTGACTTGACTTTGATCCATTGTCATTGAGCGTCAGCTCTTGGTGAAGAGAGTAAACAAAAAGTAGAAATAAAACATGTAATACCATACGCCATTTTATGTGTTAACTTTCTTTAATACCTGGATTAAATCAGGGTAATATTTTGACACACAACTCGTTATCATCTGTGAGACAAAATACAAAACAGTCCAACCCACAGCCACGTAACAAGTTATCAAAGCCATATAAATTAAAATAACTCCACGTAGTACTTCAAACAAAATCAACATTTTAACGACTACAAATACATAAGCACCATTCTAAAGATTGTGTCAATAACGACAACAAACATCAACAGATTTAAAAAAAAAAAAATTAATACTGCGGAAGTAAAACGTTGAGCCAGAGAAGCGTAAAAAAACGGTGTTACCAAACTGGAATACACGAAGGAGTTCCGTGTATCCTCATTACGTACACCAATGACAGAAGATTAGGTAGATTAAAATCAGAGTTGAACAGACAAATAAAGAAACTAATCAATTTACCTCTGTTACGAGAACTTTATAAAACTCTATGTTGAGAATTAACAACTTGCAAACACAATATTCATAAAAACATTACGGTAAGAATGCTAAAATTGGAAATTAGGGTAAGAACGGAAAGATTTTCTGCAGTTAGTTGCCTTAGACAAGCTGCTAAGTAAACTGGGAGCGTCAGAGTTAGAAATGAAAAGGTCATATGACAGTAGACCAGTGTAGCAATATTTGGAAGAAATAAAGCATATGTTTCAGATATTTTGAGAAGGTAAATCCTGCTCAGGCAGCAGATTTAGCATATAAACAGCCACAGTCAGCAAAATAGAACAACTTAGGAGACTTAGACTGTTGCTGTAACACCAATAATATACAAGGTGACAACTCTACAATGTATCGGTCATATGTAATAATCCAACTGATCCTAACACTTCCTGTGACGTCTCAAAGCGTACCTAGCAGATGAAATAACTAAAAATAAAAGAGCAAAGTTTTCTTTTTAAACATGAAGTCATCGTAAAGGCAACATTACTTGTACATCATGGCGGGTTTACTAGAAGTGCTGTTTAAATAATAGTGTTGGGAGCCGCGCTGGTGTAATGGTTACCACATTGCGCTGGCGATCAGGTGTTCAAGGTTGAAGCCCGGGCGTGAGCATTTGAAGGGGTGTCATCGACCAGGATTTTGACTGAATAACCTGAACGGCTCCTGAGATAAACCCTTTGTGGATGGTTTGGAAGGAAAGTCCACAGGCTCCCCAGCCTCGCAATGGCATTTCATTCGGCCGAAAGCCCAAGTGCCGCTGGTTAAAAAGAAAAAAGTAGTGTTCTTCCATAAAATATACTGCTACTTACCGATACATGAAGAGCTGTCCTCGTGCGGTGGATACGACTTGTCCCAAAGGTTTAAATTAAGAACACATGACAGTAATGGTTTCTTCATTTCGAGATCTAGCTCATTAGACATTTCAGCTTCATCTCGGAAGTCCAATTTGTTAACCTTCCTCGGCTTGCTGAAAGTGCAACCAGGTGAATAAATGGCTAGCCCCTCGTGATATGAAGCTGAAGCCATTTCGGTTTGATCATTAGAAATTTTGTTGGGACAGTCTTTCGTCACCGATGATGAAGCTTTTATGCTGTGGTCTTTGCCTTCAGAAATACTGCTTCTTGTTGCCTCAGCTGGACTTGGTTGCTCGAAATGGTCATTATTTGCCTTCGTGCCCAAATATGCCATATTTGCAGCATCCGGAGCAAGATTATTTTCATTTACTTTTTCGTTGCTTGTTGCCTTAACGACATTCGACTCAAAATCTAATTTACTGCCAGTGTTATTATTCGACTCAGCTTCATCATCATGTATCGTGTGGCTATTTTCTCTTGCTCTCTGTTTTACCATAGGCAGCTGCCTTCCATCGCCTGCTGCTACCGTTTCCCTGAAATAAAGTATGAAACATAGAATTGAAAGTCAAGCTGCGCAAAAGTGAAGGGTGTGAGAAAATGTACAAAAATAATCAGCCAATGCCTTGAAAACAGAACTGCCAGAATACAAGTACAAGAACATAGCAACTAATATGGTAACAATGGAGCTTGGTCCCCCACAGGACACATTGTATCCCAAAAAGAGTAAATGATTCCTAGCCTTGTTTTGCTGACGACCTAAACTCGTGTCCACTAAAGAATATACTACCCTAGCCAGTACATGCATACCTCACTCTTTCGACAGGTTAGGGACCAGAGAACTGACGAAAGTCGAAAATCGACGAAAGTCGAAGCATAGCCTTTATTTAGCTTGCAAGTGCATTAGGTCCGCCAAAACACGTAAATCACTACACTAACTATATAACACTTGCGAACGCGTGCCACACCTAAATAAACAGAAATAAACATAAGAATAAAGAAAATACAGTAATAGATTTAAAAAATACGTAAATAACATCTTACCGTAAAATCATTCTTGAGCAAGTAGACAATGAATATATACAGTATGTACAGTTTTGAATGTTGGTGACTTAGGGGGATTCTAGACTTAGAAAATCAGATGGAGAAAATTGAGGAGGCTCATCTTCAGAACTGGAGGAACTCAATCTACTTCTTTTAGGAGAAGGGGGCTTTGAAGGAGATCTAACAGGGGCTGGGGCTGATGTTAATGGTTCGGAATCTGAAGGGTTAGAGGGAGGGGTGAGTGAAGTTGGTTGTGGCGGTTGCGTCCTGAAAAAGGAGAGCAAAGACGTTTGCCTCATTGATGCCTTCTTCCGCTAATACTCGTGGCTGAACGCTTAGCAGTGAATATGTGTATAATGTGTAAATTTCGTACCATTTAGAATTAGGGTTAGTACTAGGGTTAACCCTAACCCTAACTCTAACTGGTACGAAACTACAAATATTAAACACATATTCACTGCTGAGCGTTCACCCACGAGTAATAGGAAATAACCCTTCTTCCTTTCCCTAAGAAGTTATCTGTAACAGGCTGTTTGGTGTTCTAGCCCACTATTTACTTTTGAACTTCTGTCGAAATTCGGATCCACCCTTTCCCAATATGCAATTGCGTCCTCTACTTATGGTTTTTTTAAACTCTGTCACTACACTTAGGACCCATTATGAATATAATTAAAGCACAAAAATAAGTAGTATAGAGCCTAAACACAGAAAAGTACAGTATGAAAACTGTGCACGTGTCTTATAATCACGATATGAACTCTGCCATTATACTGTTATCACAAAAATAACTATAAACTCTTTACATCAGCGGTGGCCAAACTACGGCCCGCGGGCCAGATCCGGCCCGCCAACCTGTTTTGACCGGCCCGCCAACCTGTTTTTGGCCGGACTCTTATTGTTGATTGAAGCCACACTCTTCACAATGAAATAACACACACATGTATGTTTGAAATAAATAATTACATGTCATATTACAAATTATAAAACAAATTAAAACAACAGATTCATTATATTTTTTTAACAGTAATTTCAGTTCGAAGACTGGTATACATGTCTTGGCAGATGTGCAGTACAGTAGTTTGCCGTTGCTTTCTGTACGTGGTTCATTATATATGTAAAACTAAATATCAGAACGTTATTTTTATATATAGGTCTGGCCCTCGGGTGTTACCCTTTACCACAATCTGGCCCTCGGCCAACCTTAGCTTGGCCACCACTGCTTTACATTATAATCACAAAAATAATATAGAATGAATAGTTTGGTTATTTTAATCACAAAATAAGTAGTATTAATATGTTTAATCACAAATATAAGAAATTAAATGCGGACAACTTAAAAAAAACAGTGCGCACCGAACGACTTCTGTTCAAAGACTGAACGACGACAGAAACAAGGTGACGTGCAGTTGTGACGAAATGCGACGAAAGAGCGAAGCGAGCGACGAAATTTGGAAACGTGGTTATAATTGAAAACCGCCGAAACTCGAAGCGACGAAAGTCGAGGTATGCCTGTATTTAATATGCAACATACCTAATCATCATTAAAGGCACTGGTCCAGAAAATAACTCGTCAAATTAAATGAAGACAAGATAATGATAGGAAACTCTTTACAGAGCGATAAAACAAGAGGCAATCTGATCATCAGACGCGGTCCCCCCAGTCGAACAAGTGTTTCGGCCCTGTATACTCCTTTACACTCTAAGGGGGACGGGCCCACTTGGGTCATGACTCCCAAGTGTCTCAGCCTCTTGTCTTGTATCGAAAATGAACCCATTTCACTTTGGTAGCAACTTTAAAATCCACAACTCCGCCAGCCGTGGAGGCATTTGTGACAGTAAAAAAGAGAAATTATTCCGTTCGTTCCGTCGCACACCTAGACTAGGGACAGACACTTGCGCGAAGCCGACGAGGCTAGCCACTGCGCGCTAGCAACCGAAATTCTGTGCCCAACACTTCTTATAATAAATGCCGCGTGTTTCCCGTCAGTCACAGCCCTTTCACCAGTACACCGAAAAGTTCAACGTATTGTGGACTTTAAAAAATTCCTGGTGTTTTCTGTACTGCAGAGTTTACTGTCACGAGTTCCATAGCCCATTGCGGTTGTTCCACAGCCACAGAGCGATACAACAGGAGGCAATTTGATCATCAGAAGAAGTCCCCCGTCGCACACGTGTTTCGGCCCTGTATACTCTTTAACACTCTAAGGGGGGCGGCCTCACCTGGGTCATAACTCCCACGTGTCTCAGCCTCCTGTTGTCTTGTGTAGAGAATGAACCCATTCCACCATGGTAGCAGCTTTAAACTCCACAATTCCGCCAGCCGGAGGCAATTGTGAAAGTACCCATTTATTCAAAGTAAAGACAAATTATTACGACTAGGGACAGACACTGACACACCTCGCGAAGCCGACAAGGCGCAAAGCCTCTGCGCGGTAGCAACTGAAATTCTGCGTGCGACATCTCATATAATACAGCGGGACCTTAAGACGCAGCAATAGAGACCGCAGTCAGCGACTCATAGCTTGACTGCCTGCGTCAGGACCAGCGAACCAGAGCTGGTCAAGACCGCACTCCACCTCCACGTGGTGGTCCTGGAAACAGTCTGCAGCTGTGCAGGCTGGCTGAGCGAGTGTGGATCGAAATGGGAAGGCAAACCCGGTCCTTAAAAATGCCGTGCAGAAGTCGGATGTGTCGACCGAAAGGTGCAGATATCACAGCTACGTTGTAAACAGACACAACGCAACCACCGTCCTTTTCAGGGCGAACGAAGAAGAAGAAGAAGAAGATATAATACAGCGCGTGTTGCCTGCAAGCCACCGTCATTTCACCAATACCATTAAAAAAACTGAATGTATTGCGGACAAAAAAATTCCCGATGTTTCCTGTACCGCAGGTGGGGCTATATACCTAGTTCTCTTACTTTCAAATAAACCTTAGACTTGTGGTAACTGATATAACCTATGGCTTGGTAGGGGGAGGGGGGAAACTATATTTCCTTAGGTATTACACTTTATCTCCCCAGATGAGGTGGGATTTTTTAGACCGCAAAAGGCTCCGGGGTCGACCCAGCCTCATGAATTGGGTACCAGAGCAACTCTGGGAAGGTTAAGGCGGCCGGCGTGATGCTGACCACATCACCCCTAGTGTGCCGATGGTCAAGAAAATTTGGGCCTAACCCCATATTCCCAATATGCCTCAATAGGCGTGTAACGGGATCCTTTACTCCTACCTTATTACACTTCATCGTGATTAACACGGAAAGCTCAGATTGCGACAAAAATCAGCGACGAACAAAGCTAAAATTGAAATTTTATTGAGAGAACAAAAATAATCGTAACATTGCTCTTCCTTTTGCACTCCTCATTGAAAATGGAACCACCACGGTAGCTAGCCTCAATGTAGGTATCCAGCATCAAGTATTCACATGCTCTTGTAGCAGTAGCATAACTGTTGATATTTTCTTAAATGCAAATAAATTTTCAAAATGATTTCTCACCAAAAGTCGTCGTCATATAACGTTTCAAATAATGACAGGAAAACTGGCGGTTTTAAAGATTTAGATGACTCATCATGTCTTCGATTACCTACTTGACTTGAATCAGCAGCTTTGGCACAGAAAAAAAAAAAAACCTTAATTTAATATGTAACTATCCTTATCAGTTTCTTGTTTGTGATTTCTACGTTAATTAGGAGTATCCAACGTTTCGATAATTTTTAATTTTCCAAGAAGCGACACAGCATTTTACCTATGATATGCTGAGCTTTCGTGTTTTGTGAGTCTTTGAGACAAATGTTTTAAGTCTCCGTACCTCCACTCAGTATTACCACCAAACAAGAAAACATAGCAATGAATGCAGATTCTCCTTGGACACGTTAGCGGTCAACCAGGGTTTCTACTAATTGCTCGCTCTGAAATATCAACTTGCTTTTAGGTTTGTCCAATTCGCATTTATTGTAAACATGAACAGTCATTAGACTGATGCGGTCATGAATGTTTTACTTCCAGTTTTTGTTGAGAAGTGAACATACTTTTCAATAAAAAAATCTTCGTCTTTTTTGTTTTTAAATGAGGGCGAAATCACCTAGTTTTCTTATTAAAACTAACTAAATCACAAGACACCCGCTTCCTTTTCCCAGCTCAAATGATCATGTAGGTACAAGATAGAGATAGTACCTCATTGTACCAAGAATAGACATTGCTATTTATCTTAGGGCAGCCAACACTTTCCCTACCAGGATATTCTGAGCATGCGCATTTAAGCATGTTTTCCCAAAGTTATCACTTCTAGTTTTATGAAACGTCAAATAATTCTTTGAACTATTGGCGATGGCTCTCAGTCATCTCCTGAGTTCAGAAATGATCAGAAATGGAATGATAGGAAGTAGCATCTAGAGGAGGTGTATGGTGGGGTGGGGGTGGGGGGAAGAGTTTTTTTTTATGCATCTTCTTCTTCTTCCGTCCTTAGCCAAAGACCGACCAAGCAGTCAGAGGCCATCACGCCTTGTGGCGTCTTAAGGGCAACAGCAGATTGATTTTCTCTGTTGTAGTTTCCCATCACGCCTAGCGGCGTCTTTAGGGCAACAACAAATAGATCCATCTGCCGTTGTTTCCGTAATCGGTGTGACAAGCCAACGGGTGATCAGCCCATTGGTTTTTTTTATGCATAACCATGTTATAATATGTCACATTTTAATATACAACCTTAAGTGCTATAAAAAGATCTACGGAGACTTGTTTTATGCCACAATTTAAAAAACGAAAAAAGAATTGATTCCCGAATTTCTGGGTGGGATGGACCAGACTGTTCCCAAGATACGAGGCGCCACTGGTTACTAGAGAAACAACAGATTGCGAAGTGTTTGTGGAATAAGATATGAACGTATTATATAAAAATGAATGATCCAGACGAGATTAAAAATAAAACAATGAAAAATTAACACATTCCTCCATCAACACTTGCCCTCGATCACCAGCGTCATCATAACACAAGTACAAAGAGTATGACAATGACAGTGCCAGCCAACCTATAATCACGGGTTCCACACAATAGCTGATTTCCTGATAAAGCTGTTATTGGAGGCAACGGTACACAACTGGACACTGATTCTCGTTCAGATGATGTCCTATGACGTCCCTGAAATTCAGAAAAATAACGTCTTTAGCATCAGCACAAGATGAATTTTCACAAGTATCAAAGATATTTTACATTCTAACGCAGTGTGTCCAAAACTTAGGAACACGAGGAGATTTCGGTTAGACTGAAAGAAAAAAATTCTCAGCTAAAGATTAATTTTTAAACTTTGTTGTACTGAGTCTGAAATGCCATTTCTTTTAATCTGTATTCAATCCAAAAAGCTTCAATATGTTTCATCAGTTTGTAGTACAGACAACTAATAAAGCGACTACATCGTGATATTGTGAGCTCAGCAGATGCGCAAAGCCAGAAGTAGGTATGATATTGTGGCAAGTAGGGTGAGAGTAGATTGGATTTTAGATGAAAGTTAAGATACTCTCCTCTAAAAATACTTCTACGAATAAACGCAGATTCACAGATAAAACGATTATTTCGAATTGCGTCTGTGAGATAATCAGACGGCAACTCTTTTAGCTCGACGAGCATTGGAACAGCTACTCAAGGTGTGTGTTGCAGATACACTTCCTCAGAGAAGAGAAGAATTAACAATTGTAAATGGCTCGAAAGACGAATTCTCCCAGTTTAAAGAATTAGTTCAGTGCCAGACAAATATAGGTACATTTACGCATGTGGCAGATTATGATAATTGATTTCATATATCCATTTCTCTATCTTCATTTTTCTGTTACCTTTTTCTTCCACCTATGCACGTTTTAACTTAAACCCCTATATGCTCAGATATCCGTCTCTTTTTCTCATTAGCACGCACATTTTATTGCTGTTCGCTATTCCCTTTGATGAGAGTTTACCAGAGACCGATTAGCTAACGTGAGCTGTAGTATTTTACACTAGCTATCAAAGATCGTTCACCTGTGTGTTACCGGGGCCCGAAAGGGGAGCAAAGAATAGTAACACTGTTCCCTGCCAAGCATGTCGTAGAAAGCGACTAAGGAGGGTTGGGCATGGGGTTGGTTACCCTATCCTGTAAAAAAAAATTTAAACCACAAAAAACTTCAACAAATATGGACAAGTCAAATAAAGAAAATAAGGCACAGCCATCCAAGACAGGGGAAGGTATTCTCGCAGGGAGGCGTATGATGCGACACAGAGAAAGCCGAGGGGAGTCTGTGTTGCTGACTAACCTTCTTTCTTCTAGGAGAACTTCCAAATTTGGCGCCTGGGGTGTTCGGACGTTAGGCGAACGGAAGGGGGGGGGCGTAGGTTGCGGCGGAGGTGAGGGAGTGCACAGTCGAGGTTCTGGGAGTGTGTGAAGCGGGGTGGAAAGGGGTGGACGGGGGGGACTCGTGGCGGGGGAGTTGTGCTGTCATCGGGGCATGGGGACGGGGGTTCACACCGCGGTGGGGGGTGGGGGGGGGAGTGTAACCGCTTATTTTAGCAGTAACCTCTTCTGTATTGATTCCAACTTGATTGTAAACCACCAACTGATACAAACGCTAGATTTTCTGGTTTCTCACTGAATGTAATTAAACGTTAATGTTATTAGTCTGTTTACACCCACTGTTGCGAGTGTAGTGGTTTGGTCTATATCATCGCCTCACAGGCTAATTCAATATATGTGTGCTGCTGACCTGTCACTGTGTCTGGAATGTTGACCTGGGGGTGTGTTGATATGTTCGCACACCACAGTACGTACATAAGGGTACATGCAGGAGTCAAGAAGGGTTGCAAACGACTGGAACAGTTCGATACTGTTTATTCCGTTACAACACAGATACGATGACATAAATGACACACATTCGACAGCAAAACACGAATCATAGTATATAATTTCCACACTGCATCAATACCTGATACGGCCTGTCCTAATCCTGGACTTATAATAGCTTAATAGCTTCATACATCTCCACACTGCAGTTAATATATAATATGGCCTGTCCTAATCCTGGACTGATAATAGCTTAATAGCTTCATACATCTCCACCCTGCAGTTAATATATAATATGGCCTGTCCTAATCCTGGACTTATAATAGCTTAACAGCTTCACAAGTCTTCATACTGCAGTTAAACATAATATGGCCTGTCCTAATCCTGGACTAATAATAGCTTAATAGCTTCATACATCTCCACACTGCAGTTAATATATAATATGGCCTGTCCTAATCCTGGACTTATAATAGCTTAACAGCTTCACAAATCTTCATACTGCAGCTAAACATAATATGGCCTACAAAAGTACCTTAATACACAGCGAAGCCTGCATCACCCGGCAGCTTCATTAATCTTCAAAATATGGCCTACAAAAGTACTTCAATACATAGCAAAGCCTGCATCACACGGCAGCTATAATAAGGTTCATATGGCCTAAACAAATCTTCACTGCAGTGTATCACATAGGCTGTACACACAGCGAAATATATAAGTCGACATTTTCTCAAATCCTACGTAGGCATACATTATCCAAAAAACACTGGGACTCGACCTACACGGTCCACGCCCAAAACACAACTCCCTCAATCACACACTAGTCCCGCCAAAAAACCCGTCACGAGATTCGGTTGTCTTGAACACCGTTCTCGATAACACATGCAGACTAGCGAGCTATTCACATGACTCAAAACAGTACAGAATAAATACATTAAACAGCGTTCACACGCTTATCTGTACTCTGTCACCCGAAAATAGGAAAAGATAATTCTATCCTAAAGTCAAACAAGTATCCGCTTAATCAAGCGTTGCAACTCGAAATTTAATATGTCTAAAAAACCATTCTAAAGATTACTTCCCCTTCCATAAGTTCCACTTGCAACAGTTACCACCCGCTCCGGGAAAAAAAATGATTCTATCATTTTTTTTGAAAAAATTAACTCCCAAAAACGAAAAATTTAGAAGACAATTAAGCTCTAACGTATGCCTACAAAAATATCTTATTTTAAATCAAATTATATATCTACAACAAATATCAGCATTAAAGTGTAAAGTAGCAATTAAAGCATACAGCATAATCAGCTAAGTATAAAAAGTAATTAGCTAAATATACAAATGTGATGAGTTCCAAAATTAAGTCAATTATACGTAGTACAAACCAAACCGACAACAACCGATCGAAAAAGAAAACACAAGATCAATCAAAAGAAGAATGATCTGTAAAAAATGAAAGTAAGAACTCAACAATACTATATACTCATAATTAAGTTGGACAATTACATGTAAAATAAATACAACTGTCAAAAGTAGATATATCATATCAAATCATATAACCACTCCAACAATACAAAGAATAGAGGTATAAGTGTTGAAAGAAGACAAAGTATACAAATAGAATCAAGTAAAACGAAGATGAGGTACGAAAGTATAAACAAGATATGAAATCCATACCGAAAAGACAACAGAAAAAGGAGGAATGAAATGAAGAATAGTTACCAAAGACAGATAGAAAGCAAAGGCACGAACGCAGAGAAAGTCAATACACGTACATACTAAATAACTGTTTTGATCAGATAACCTATTCATAAATAAATATATAAACATGATCGAAAAGCACAACACAAAATATCAAAGTATATCTATACTAACACCACCAAAAAATAATTTATAACTAAACAAAACCTAATAAGTAATTTAACTAAGTTATAAGAGTTATACAAAACTAACATAAATAAATTATAGGCATCGAACAAACAAGTAATAGCATTACTATAACTAATACGACCAACGCACAATCAAGCGCTAAAAATAAAAAATACATCATAATAAAAAAACAACTTTTTACAAGAACTAATCAAACTACATATCAATGATATCACGAAGTCAAATGCTGGGCACACCCAAAAAAAAAAATTACAATGCCAAAAAAAAAAAAAAATCATTTTTTTCAACAGTACCGTACAAACATATTTTTTTTCTCGATAAGTTACATAAAAACAGTATTTAATTTTTAAGTAATTCAGTAATACTTTAAGTAAAGCCTAATAATGAAATCAATATTTTAACAAAATGAGTGAAATATAAAACAAAAATCCTATCTCGAAGAAACCTTTAAATCAACACATGTAAATTTAATTTATCCTTTAAGTTCTTTCTGCTGACAATTACGTTCAGCTCAGTACAATGCTATTTAGCTATAACTTTATCAATAAATCTACACTATAAATAAATAAATTGTTATTACTATGAAATATAAAAAAGGTTCTATAAAAATATCTACAAAAAAAAATATTATTTTTTTTTTAAAAATAATCTGCTAAGAAAATAATCTACATGTCTGACTGGCAAGAAAATCAAGTTCTGGAAAAATCGAAGTTTCACAAAAAGTTAACAAATCCAAATACAAGATCATGTATGATACATGCAAGCTATTTTCAAAATTACATTTCACAACATACCAGATAATACACATCTTCTCTGTATGTTCTATATATTAATTAATCATGACATCAAAACATGAGAAAAATATAAATTAAGTGAATAACGAACACTCAGGACTATCTAAAAGTAACCACTACATCAACACAATAAATGAGTTTGTGCAATCTCATCATGTACAAAACTATCCTAAACAACACAGTTGCAAAAATTCTAAGTTGAACAGAGTAGTATAAAGGATAATAATTACATACTACACATTATCAACACAATAATATATAAATAGCATAAAAATGTATCAATACATCATCAAAATACAGACATATAAATAACAATAAAAAAAATTATGGCAATCAAATGATGCATAGAAATAATCATGACAACAAAATTATATGTTATTTCAAAACAACAACATGTCATGTACTAATATAGAATACAAAAATATTTACTATCTAAGGAAAAAAAAATACGCCGTAAAATTTCCCACTCTCTTGTAAACATGCTTGACCTTCAGTAAGCAACACCTCAGATTTAGTTTGACGCTGACAGGTTTCGGTTGACTACTCGAGCGGAAAGTTGACCTATATTTCTGACCGTCAATATGTCGCAGAAGCCTTGACTCTTATCGCAACGTAGCTTCTGTCAACAAATACAAATAAAATTTCCATTTTACTCAATAGTGAAATTTAATGAGAAAAACGTAGAAATCACGTTTACAATTACCCAGCACCGGCTTGTGTAAAAACCCGGTCTCTTCACGATGTCACTAGCTCTCTCTTATCACATGTAGATATCATAGAATTCTTGGGGACAACATGACCGACCTTGAATGTCGCCGCTGCCTTACGCTGAAACAAAGTGTTATATTCACAACAACAACCAGAGCAGGCAATAGTATTCAAGCATCCACTGTTATTTTTACTCTGTTTACCTTGATTATAAATGACTCTGGGCTCATGTTGAACAAAATTAGCACAATTGCGCTTATTATTTGTTCTATGATCACAATACTTATTATTACCGTTGTCTTGTTTACAAAAAATGACTTTAGTCTTTTGTTTAGGAACATTACTCTGGTGATGTAAAGCAACATTTGAAAAGATATTATCTCTATCATACTTTCCAACATTCTTACAATCAAAACTTTGAGATTTGTTAAATTGTCTACAGTATCTACGAGAAGGAAAATTATTATTTTCTGATCTCCCTTGGTACTGTTTACTCTTGGGGTTATCTCTCTTTCTAGAACTGTTTTTCTTTTCCCTTATGGGAATATATTTACCAATAGTTTCAAACTGACTGTGCTGAGTTTGATAACTGCCAGAAACAATAGTATCTCTATTGTTCCGCATATGGGTTTCATCTTTGGAACAAGTAGTAATAGTCTCAACACCCGCTATTAATTTCTGAGTATTTCCAGTAGTAGAGAAATATTTGTTCTTATGAGTCTTGACCTGAAATTTATCACCTATCTTTTCCTGACCAACAGAACTGGCTGTTACACAAGAATCTTTGTTGGTCTGACGCCAAGAATTATTACTGGAACTACCAGTAATATTAGAACTTTTAAAGTTGTATTTACCACGATAAGATCTATCTTTACTATGAATGAAATCTCTCTGAGCAAAAAGTGTATGGGGTTGACTTTTCGCAACTTTCTGTCTATCATTGTGAACATTGACAGAAGAGTCCCTTTTTGTTTTTCAAAACCATATCTAGTAAGCCATATATTCTGTCCCTTGCTTCTGTAATTTCATTATTTTTAAGTGAAATCTCTTCACTTAACCTTTTATTTAACTCCTTAACAGCCAAAACTTTGTCGCTTTCTTCTGCTAGCAAATTTTCAATTTTAGCGACCTTCTCTTTCTCCATAGTTAACTCTTCTAATTTCACCTTTACATCCTTTTCTTTGGTTGCTCTCCTCTGTCGCGCTAGTTTCCTCAATCTCATCTTTTGAACCTCTTCTATCTGTGGCTGAAGTCGAGCCACTTGAGCCTGAAGTCCTTGGATTTGAGCAGCTTGTGCCTTTAACTCATTCATATTCTCCGATGATACATTACTCTTTTCTTTCAGTTGGCGACTGAGACTATCATTGTCATCCAACACATCCTGAAGCATATCTTTATAAGTCTTCTCACAGACATTTCTTTCAACCTTCAATTTCTCATACATCTCTTTCTGTTCTTGAAGTTCCCGCGTGAGATTACCTATCTGAGCTTCCAAGTCTTGGACTTTGCTTAAAGCTGAATTTAATGTAGCTTGTGCACTAGAAAGTTCTGAGTTTGATTCAAGTATCTCACTTTTAAGCTTATACACAGTTGCCTGTAGTTCGCTCTCTTTAGCAACACCTTCTAGGAAATTCTCCCTTTGCTGTAGAGCACTCTGTTTGTTTACTTTTGCTTGTTTCTCAATTCTCAATTCCCTTTCCTGCTCATCAGATGTATGGTTGTGGATTATTTTGAACATGCTTTGCATTATATGTCCGTGTTCAAGTTCAATATACTGTTGCAAAAACACACGAAGGTGCCGTAGCAAATTCACCAAATCCTTGGCCATTACCAAATTGCAAACAAACTTAAAGTTGTGTTTCGCAAATAACTCCAGGGATGTTGACACATTAATCAAAAAATCATCCATTATCCATTCTCCAAGTCGTGCACCTCTCAATCCCTTACCATCTCTACCTACCACCAATGCAGACTCCAACATAGGCCTTATATCTGTAGGGTACATATCACGATCCATGGTGATTCACTTACTTAATCAACTATATATAGTAATCACTTATAGTTATGACAAATTACTGTCGCAAAAGGTTTGACAATTACCCTTCCAGCTCACAAAGTTAACTATTTGTCAAGCAATGAGCGTATTCCTCAATTCTGTATCACCAATTCCTTTTTATAGCACCTTTATCAAGTCACATCATTATCAGGAAAATCGACATATGTCAACAGCCATTAACACCTATGCATCAAATCTTAATCATATGTCAAATTAGACATAAACAACAATAATAACAAAATGAGCAATTAGGGAGGCCTAGCGACATATATGAAGTGACACAATTTACACAAGACACAATCACTTATCTGTCAATGATCCCGCTTCTTTTCCGCCACGACACTGGATATCACATAGACTGCTAAAACCTCCACTGCGGGAAAGCACTGGAACTTGATTCGTTTCTCTTCAGGTAATTTCGTCAATATGATATGTGCTTAACAATGCACAAGTTGACAGGAACCATAATACAGCACACACTGCAACTCTTGACTCTTCTGTAGTCTAAAATGCACACGGCAACTCCGTGTATCATAACATCTTGAACTTGTGATGGTGACAACTGGCACAGGTAACCCGAATATTGCAGAAATCTGTCACAACCCGTACAAATGCTGGTACAAATACTGTCCAAGTCTAATTGAACTTCCTTGACCACTGCAGACGTTGTTGTCGTCTATAGGCATGAAATAGGACGTCAATTGCTACTGGTGTAAAGTTGCCTTCTACCACGAATAAAGCGTGCGTCGTTTCTCAAATGCGCCACCCAGGCAGATAATAACTAGGTTACAGTTCTGAAGTACAGGAGATTCAAGCCACGCCTACATAAGGTCAATTATAACAAAGTCAAGTGTTCTACACTCTTGTCACGTGCAAGTCATATGTATTATTTTCAACTTGTAGTGACTGATCCTCTAGATATGTTATGGTCTGGTGGACAAAATTTGATTCACTTTATCCTCTTGCTTCAAGTACATAGCAAAGCCTGCATCACACGGCAGCTATAATAAGGTTCATATGGCCTAAACAAATCTTCACTGCAGTGTATCACATAGGCTGTACACACAGCGAAATATATAAGTCGACATTTTCTCAAATCCTACGTAGGCATACATTATCCAAAAAACACTGGGACTCGACCTACACGGTCCACGCCCAAAACACAACTCCCTTAATCACACACTAGTCCCGCCAAAAAACCCGTCACGAGATTCGGTTGTCTTGAACACCGTTCTCGATAACACATGCAGACTAGCGAGCTATTCACATGACTCAAAACAGTACAGAATAAATACATTAAACAGCGTTCACACGCTTATCTGTACTCTGTCACCCGAAAAATAGGAAAAGATAATTCTATCCTAAAGTCAGACAAGTATCCGCTTAATCAAGCGTTGCAACTCGAAATTTAATATGTCTAAAAAACCATTCTAAAGATTACTTCCCCTTCCATAAGTTCCACTTGTGTTATCTAAAGACGCACAGAAAGCGCTCATTGGATGGGAGGCTGTTGGACCCAGAATGATAACAGCTACTTTCAAAACAGCTGGAAAGAGAATTCATGTAAATGTCATCCGGTGTTGTTCACCGGCTGATGACAGGGGGGAGTCTGTGGGGGAAGCGTTTTATACTTGAGTACAGGAAATTGTGGATAGGGTAAAAAGAAGAGACTTCACGGTTTTGATGGGTGGCGTGGGTGCGGGGATAGGTACAGTTGGCGCCGGATTTGAGGATGTCGTGGGAGGACATGGGCTGGGAGTGGTGAATGAAGGTGGGGAGCTGTTCGCAGACTTCTACGCTTCAAATCAGCTGGCTGTGGGAGGGGGCGTGTTTCCGCATGGGAGAGTGCACGGGGCGATATGGATGTTGCCAGACCGTGGGACAGAGGGTCAGATTGATCATGTGTGCATGGGCGGGAAGTTTGGATCGTCATTGCAGGATGTGGGGGTGTGTGGAGGAGCGGATATGGCGTCAGATCACCATCTTCTGATGGCCAGGGTGGGAATGAGACTCGGGAGATGTGCGGCTGTGCAAAGTTGTAGACAACAGTTTAGTGTAGGACAGCTGGGAAATCAAGAGGCGGGAGACAAGTTTGCAGTCACGGTATCCGGCGGGTTCCAGGTGCTCCGGCGGCTGGAGGATGTAGGGGGTACGGGGGACTATTGGCGGCGGGTCAAAACTTTGTCGAAGGAGACGTGTGGGAAGATGCTGGGGGAGAGGGAGGGACAACAGGGGGCATGGGTGTCAACAGAGGCCATCAATGGCATGAAAGACAGAAAAAACGGGAGGGCAGATTTGGACGCAAGCGGAGCCGGAGGTTCCGGGGCCGGGGCTCCGGGGGTGTGCGCGGAGGCGGGCAGAGAGGTAGAGGAGGTGTCGAAGGAGACGGGGTAAGTGTATTGGGGAGTTTGTGGGAGGGGCAGGGGATGCTGCGGCCAGGGGAAATGTGGGAGAGCTATGTGGCAGCACAGGGAGGCTGGCGGGGAAGTGCAAGCGGACGGGTTGACTCGTGAAGGACGGCAGTGGGAGGCTGCTCAGCAGTGTACAGGAGCGGATGAAGAGGTGGACGGAATGTTTTGGGGACCTTCTCGGTGGACCAGCTCCACAGGGCCCGCCGGACGTCCGGCCAGCGGAGGGGGAGCTACAGATTGGCGGTGACGGACCAACGGGGGAGGAAATGGGGAGAGCCATGGGGCTTCTGGGAGATGGAGGGGCGTCTGGACCTGGTGGCATTCCGGCGGAGGCCGTCGGGGCAGATGTCGACGCGGCTGCAGAGATGTTATATAAATTACTTGGTGGGGTCTGGAAGGGGGGGGGGGGGAGATTCCGGCGGACTGGAGGGGGTGTCTGGTTGGGCTGCCTGGGGGGGGGGGGGGGGGGGGGGATTTGCAGGAGTGCACAAATTGTGGAGGAATGATGTTGCTGTCAGTGCCAGGAGGGGTGTTGAACAAGATTGTCCTTGAGAGATTGAAGGAGTCCATGGACGGGAGGCTGGGAGATGCGCAGGCGGGTTTTCGACAGGACAGGTCATGTGCAGACCAGATGGCCACTTTGAGAGTGATGGTTGAGCGGGATCTGGAATGGAGTTCACCACTTTACATCGGATTTGTGGACTGCGAGGGGGCATTTGGCGGTGTGGACAGGGGGTCACTTTGGAAGTTGATGAGGCATTGTGAAGTTCCCCTGGGGATCGTTGATTTAATATAGAAAACGTGTGAAGACATGGCATGCGGGGTTCTTCATGGGGGCAGCTTGCGGGGCCGTTTGGAGTGGGGGCAGGGGTGCGACAGGGATGCCTCTTGTCTCCATTTCTTTTCTTGCTGGCAATAGATTGGGTTGTGAGATCATCGACAGCACACGACAGAGGTGGAGTCCGGTGGACTCTGACTGGGCGGTTGGATGGTCTGGATTTTGCTGGTGACTTGGCTCTTCTGTCCCATGGCCGTAATCGGATGCAGGTTGAAGGCGCTCGATGAGAGGTCGCAGCAGTTAGGTCTGGGAGTACACGGGGAGAGGACATGAATAGTGAGAGTGGATGCCGGTGGTGATGACAGGGTTGAACTTGAGAAAACACCAGCGCAGGATGAGGAGTCGTGCGCTTATCTTGGCAGTAATGTAGACAGGGTTGGAGGGACGGACGGCGATGTCAAAATGGGAATGCAAAAGGCAAGGGGGGGCTTTCATTGCATTGGGAAATATATGGAGAGCAGGAGAGGTGGGATCCAACGCGAGAATGGGAGTCTTCGGCTCAGGTGTGGGGTCGGTCCTGTTGTGTGGCTCGGAGACATGGAGAGCGGCAGGGACGGCGACAGAGGAGCTGCAGACTTTCATGGGTGGGTCAGGGTTGCCAACGTGGAACTGATGACAAGAACTAGACAAGTGCCTGTGGAACAAGAGGTGAGAAGAAGACGATGGCGATGGATAGGACACACTCTGAGGAAACCTGTTAATAGCATTACAAGGCAGTCCTTGTTCTGGAACCCCCAGGGCAAGAGAAGCAGAGGTAGACCAAGAAGCACATGGAGAAGAGAGCTGGAAACAGAGGTGAAAATGATGAGGAAAACATGGAAAGAACTTGAGATGATGGCACGTGACAGGAGGACTTGGCATGTGTTTGTTGAAGGCCTATGCTCCTTTGGGAGTGGAGGGTTATGAATCGAAGATCGTTGTAATGAGATCAGACGGCGATCTAAGAGCAGATTACTTGGAACAAAGGGGCAGACAATTGCTATAATCTCCCCCTGAACTGTTCTTTTGATAAGTAATTAACCACGGTGAGAACGTCAAGATCAAAGACTGCTCGCTAGAAGACGAGCAGAGACGAAGGAAACTGTTGCCTCCTTTATGCTTTATGAGTCCTTAACATTCTCAAGTAGTCATCAGGTCCTACTTTTGTTAAGTGAGTAAGCACCAACTTAGGTGGGTGTTTTTTATGTATAGTTCATTTATCGTTCACGTATATGCACAATTTTGTGTATGCGAATCTGCGGGCGCGCTTGTTACCAAACAAGCCAGATGACGTAGAAGCGTTCAGGATGCAAGCCGCATCTCATGCCAGACATGGAGTCTGTGAATATTCTATTGTGTACCCATCGTGTTTGGGGTAAAAGTATTCTGGGACATGACTTCTTAATAGAAGCCATTGTCGGCTTATACGATACGTAAGTCATATCCAGTTATTGTAATCACTGTATATGTTATTGGACTTTAGTGACTGTATCCTTCGTTGGCATCTAGTTAGTCCCTTCTCGCTAAGGGGTTATAATGGATCAACTTGGTACTGCACTGAAAGTATCCTTTTTTTTTTTTTGTACGCCCGCTAATACTCGAGGCGAAATCTCAGGTTATTTTTAATGTCTAACCTGACATTGATTTTTACGTGAGTATCCTATTTTCTTGTACAGAGACAAGTGTCCCTCGCCATTCAGGCAGATACTCGCCGTTTTCGGAGGTACCCATTAGAGCTGGGTCGGCTCAGGAGCCGCCAGTCCCTGGTCGACGACACTCCTTCAAATGTCCTCGCCAGGTCTCGAGTTAATCCAGTCCAAATCCCGGTCGACGAAAAATCCTCAAATGCCGTCGCCCGGGTTTGATCCTGAATCACCCGGTCGCCAGAGCGGTGTTGTAACCACTACGCTAGCGCGGAAAGTATCCTGATATTTTAAAGGATTTTTATTACTCCGTCATTTCGTCTTATTGATTTGGATTATGGGAACGCCGTCGTACGTGACGCGGCGATGAAGAGAGGTTAAACAAGTATCGTACTTAACTTTTTATTGTCATTTCATACATAACGTATGCGGGAATCCTAAATGTTTAAAGGTACCAGGCTAAATATGTATCAGAACAATGTTATAGGACAGTGTCGAAATATGCATCCCTAGATTTGTTGTACGGATGACCTTATAAGTTTCATCACCGACGCAAGGTCAAACCATTATATAATATGAAGGAACTATGATCCTACAAGTACTGTATCCATATATGCCCCATGTAATTTTGAACTGTGAAACCATTGTGTGGGTACTGTTTCCTGTTTTCTCGTCCACGTATTTCGTCCAAATAAAATGATGTTGCAAGTTGACATGATGAGTTCGTCCATGTCCGTATTGGCACTAGTTGATGTGCCCAATTATTGAAGTTCCCGGATTTCACATTCCAGTAAAACGACATTCGCGTATATTTTCAAGTATAAAGATAACCGCCTTATTGTGGACCGTCAACATTACACCACTCCTTTGGTGTCCTCTAGTCAGCGGTTAACACAAGCAAGAAACAGGGCGGTTACAGAAACTCACACTGATTAGCGAAATGGCGATGCCTGATCTAAGAATGAATAGGGTTCTGGTTTTCGGCTCGTAATTTGAGAAAGATCTTTGATTTGCAAATCCGAACGTAGAATTCACCGTAGGTGTGAACATCTGGCAAAGAATGTCTGTTTTTTCGGTCTAAAGTGGCCATTTTTTCTTTGATTTTAGATGTATATATACCAGAGCTTTCTACGTCAATTTATCCAGTACAGATAGAATTTCAGAGAACATCTAGCTTTCGATTCTAAGTTCTCTTATAATAGAAGTATCACTTAGTTTTTGATTGGAGACCGTTTTATTTCTGGCTTGTGGTAATTATTATACTAGAAGTTTGAGTGATTTAACTAGTTTAATCGTCAATTATATTTCTCTGAGATTTTTGTGCAGAGTGATTTACTAGTTGAATCGTAAAATATATTTCTCCAAGTTTTGCTGTGTTAAAGTGGATAGCAGAACTAATATTAATTTCTAGCTAAACCCTTCCAGCTATAATATAAATTTAATTAACTGATAATAACCAGTCAGAGAATATTTTAACCAAGTAGTAAAGGCACCGTTCATCATGAGTATTGACGAAATATGTATTTATTTCTAATTCATGATAATCGTTTTTTTTTAATGACTAGAATTTATTTCACGGGAGTTTTAAACGATAAGACTAGCTTTAAGCTTGTAGAGTGTAATTTAAAGTTAACTAACCGAAGTGAATATATTATATATTACGCGAGGTAGGACAGGAGTGAGAATAGTATATTATAGTTAAGCATTGTATTTTTCTCTTCTTTTATACAGTATTTAAGTCAAACCCAAAATCTACCAGCGGCTTCCATATAAACCTGAGAGTAATCATACTAAAGAACATTTCTTATATGTCGTGGTTAAGTTGGAGTGTAGAGTATTTGTCGAGTTGGACAACTGTAGTGAAATCGACAAGTGATAGTGGACTGACAGAGTTATAGATTACACACACAGAAAGGTGTAAATAGGAGATGGACTTGAGACAACCTGGAAGAAGATTTATTCAAAGGATCTCTCTCTCCAGGCCTCAACTCACTATTACTGTCTAAGCCTCTCCTGCTCTCACTCTTTTCTCTTATCATACATAGAGATTATAGTAAAGAGCTAAAATACAAATATGGATGGAAAGGTCGTGAACAGCGCATTAATAAATGTGTAAAATTTATTAAAGAAGAAAAGCATGAAAATAATGCATATCATCACAACAATATAAAATTACATCAATAATCAAATATTCATCAAATAATCATATACACCAACAACCACACACACAGATCACCATTCATAAAACCTGTAGAACACAAAGAGATAAATAATCGAGTGACAGTCCTTCGGTTTTCGGGGACCAGCTGAAGTAACTCCAGTAAGTGGTGTTTTCGTATATATCCTCCATCGGTGATGGAATTAACCTGAATAACATCACTGTATAGGCGCTATCGTTGGTGACCCCCCCCCCCCCCCTACTGGCGCGAGTTGGGCTGGAACTCTGTCCATAGATGGCTGCTCATACGTGCGAGGTTTTAAGTATCCAGGAAATACACCAGAAGAAGTCACTTGAGGACACAGAGACCCAGGCGCGCTTATCCGGCGCAAGGCTCCGCTTGGCTGTAAATCCTGTTTAAACTGGTTTGGCTGTGGTTTGCTGAGTGCCCCGTTTAGGCACAAACAAGGCGGGTGATATGGAATTCTGCTATAGGCATGCTGAGCGGGTTTGATATTCTGGAAGCCGCAATGCTCTGGCTGGTAATCCAATAGGCGAGTAGAGAACTACTACTGCGTTTGGCGATTCCAGATTTAGCGTTGGCTCCGTTGCACTGCGTGAGCTTAACTAGGCGTTGACAAAAAGGGGTTTTGATTCAGGAACGGGGTGTGACGATTCGTGACGCTAGCGGTATTCAGAACCCTCTAGATCGAAGAGAATATTTCGTTCTTCGCCTGACTGGAATCTGCTCTCGCGAGTCGGTCTCCCTGCAACTGAGACCCAAAAAGAGACACCCTTTTACTTCAAGCAAATAATAAATCACACTAACTTTATACAGAAAGCTTCGCTCCACTATGGGATTAAATTTATTGTAGTTATTGCTATGATAGTTTAGGGCTGTCTTTAACCATGTCTCCTGTTCCTTAAAAATATCAATTATCAACACGCGCCCGCATAGGCTTAATATCTTTTGCACACCCATGTAACTGTCATTAAATATTCTGACAGCAAAATCTACTCCTCTTCTCCCAATCTCAACATACAGGAAACCTAACCTGTAGTTACAGTTAAATGAATATGCCTACTCATCCTACAACATTAAATGAATTTACATAAACAGATTACAGCATTTGACATTACCCAAATAAATCGTATGTCCCCTTTGGGAAATATATTAGCATTTCCACAAAATGAGTACAAAGAAAATGCAATGTTCTTGCTATAATAATACAGTTGTGGCTAGATCATACGATATAATTATATCTATGCCTGGTGACTGCTTTCAGTGAAAGTTATAGACTAGTGCAGGGGTCGGCAAACTTTTAATAGTGTCGTGCCGAAGTAATGTTGCAAAGTCACTCAGCGTGCCAACCTAAGTCCACCACATTTTTATAAACAACAATTATTGAAACAATTTAAAAATGATCTTGTATTAACATGTTTCCGATACATTAAATAACTATTCTATTCTTTGTAGATTATTCAATATTTTAATATAAATAGGAACAAATATCAATACAAATATTATGTTTTGCAAAATTTAAGTTCTGAACACATTAGTTTGAAACTTTATAATAAAGTTGCCATATGTATATTTTGTTAAGGCCGTAAGTCCAACAATTTGAAGAACAAAACAGTTAAATAAACTAAACATTCTACAAATGTTATCGTTAACTCTGATCGAAGTGTTGCATTTCAGAATGATCCAATCCACTAAGAAAACAAATGGGATGTTAGTATGGCGGGCTTGAGGAGATAAGAAAACATGGGCCCGTGAATTTTAAGTCTTGACCTCGTTTAGCAAACTCTCCTTTGAGCGCTTCAACGTACTTCTGAAGCTCATCTCTGTTGACAGTAAATCGATTTGAATGAGCCTTTACGTTTGGAAAGTACTTGTATGTGTTAGTGGTAATATTTCTGCAAAATATGTCTAATTTTGACGCAAATCCTTTCCAGTGCTCAAAAAGATCAAGTACTGTTTGACCCTGCCCTTATAAACGCAAGTTTAATTCATTCAGATTTGTAGTTATGTCAGCCAGAAACATCAGCTTGCACAGCCAGTCCTCGTCATTCAGTTCCTGGAAATGTTGTTCTTTTTCATCAAGAAACCCCTTGATTGCTTCTAGACATGATACAAATCTGTTCGAAACATTACCTCGACTAAGCCAACGAACATTGCTGTACAGCGGGAGGTCCGCATATGCGCTCTCCATTTCTTGTAGAAGAGACTTGAATTGTCTGTGGGTCAATGAAGAGCGAGAAACTATGAAGTTAACTATCTTGACAACAGTTTCCATTACAGAGTTCAAAGATAGTGATGAAATCTTCGCACACATACTCTCCTGGTGTATATTGCAATGGAAGCTCAATACTTGACGTCCAATATGATCCTCAAGAAGTTTAACAAATCCTTTGTTCTTTCCAACAAATGCAGGGGCGGCATTAGTAGTAACACAGAGTATTTTATTCTTGTTAATGTTTTGATTTTCGAAATAGCTTACAAATGCAGTTATAATGTCCTCTCCCTTGGCTGTACCATCAAAAGGTATCAAGCAGCACAGTTCTTCATAAATATGGTCGTTGTCACAATATCGCGCAACTATAGTCATTCACATCGACACTTTCGTCAAGAGCGACACTAAATACAACAGCTTGTTGTAACCCTGTTGTTTGTTTTATCGTTACTTTTTCAGCCATATCAGTTATGCGCCTCTCGATTGATCTCGCAGAAGCCGGTATTTCTCGAATCCGAGACATTATTGTTTCTTTTTTTGGTAAATCACTAAACAAAATTTCAGCACTGCTCACAAAAGTTTCCTTGATGTATTCTCCATCTGTGAAAGGTGTGCCCTTCGAAGCCACACACTGTGCAATTTTTTAACTACTGTGCAATTTTGTAACTACATTCGGTAGCTTTATTTTTGGTTCCAATTACTTGACTAAAAATACTATTTTGTTGTTGTTTTTTTGTAGCCGGAAACAGCCATTTTTATGGATTCTCTTTTCTCCTCAGTTTTTAAACATGGACTGAAGTTTGATTTGATAGTGTCTTTGTACACTTGACGTACCGCACACGACACTTTCATAACATAAAGCACAAACAGCACGATCCTTTTGTTGTATGAATCCATATTCGTTTGTCCAAAAGTCTTGAAACGAGCGTACATCAAGTTTTTTGTCTTTTTTGAGTCATTTTAACGGCACCGTATTACTTAATAACAACACCAACTTTTGTGCTGCGGTCAACGGACTGTACGGGCATGAGTATGCGACAGCCGAGAGAACTGTAGAGGTGGTGGTAGTCGGGAGAGAGGGGAAGGATAGGACGGAAATATAACTTCGTCGAGGTCAGTCATTGTTGCTCCAAACTCACACTGGGAGTCAAAAACTGCGAGCGAAAACGAAATAAATACGCTCGTCCAGGAGCTAGCCAGACACTATTGCGTAATTATGATATTACGTCTCCGCTTGCCCGTCAAAATTCGCTTGGGATTCTTTTCAAGAATCTCATCCTGCAAACTACGGTAGCAGGTAGACGCCTGACAAGCGGGTGCCGCAAAGTATAACCACTCCCTTTGAAATTCGTTGAAGAATGTTTGTTCTTGGAAACGGTCCGTAAAAACGAAGACTTACTTGCAGTATAGTATGATCAGGCCTTTAGTTTGCACCAGATAGCACATTCTTACCTCCGATGTCTAAAAACTTTCGTTTTGAAGGTTGTAAAAACAGGTATAGCTTTAAAAGAATTATATGCTTCTATTTAATTAAAAATTCAAATTTTAAAAAATGAGATCATATACTGTACAGTATTTTGATTCACTCAGCGTGCCATTGAAAATCATTCCACGTGCCACGCTTGGCACGCGTGCCGTAGTTTGCCGACCCCTGGACTAGTGCCTAGCCACACAAGTAAGCATAAAATGATCCTCCCTTGCCACTAGAAATATCTATCAAAAGGAATAAGTGACTATCTCCTATAATCCAGAGTTATTACCTGCATCTCACTATTCAGTTTTAAAGTGAACAATCCACACCTGACATTATCTTACAGAAATGACAGTTAATTTTGCTGACTCTTAACCCAATGGTAAGCATTCGTGGACTGATTCTACGCCTAATATCTGTTATTGTAAGTTTAACATTTAACCCATGATAAACCGTAACAGTTTAAGCACCACTTAATAGGCCGTAGACAGCGCTACCTTATCACTGAATAAATTACTAGGAGAAGTCCTCAGAAATAAATTCACTTCCCTAACAGATATATATAAAAGCTAACATGAATATATCATATTTATAAGATATGTCAACTCAACCACGACAAATGGTTTGGCTCGTCCGAGATTCTAGAGCCCATCTAGTACGACAAATGGGGTCTCGCCGCGGAATTTGAACTACATCTGCAGCAATCGCAACAGATGAGGTTGCAGTCTGGTAGGAATCTCTCACAAGATTCTATTCTGATTCTTAGAGTTTAGTGTTCGGCAGATTATAGGAATTTCTTTCCCCTAGACATATCGAACTATTTCTTTTGGGTGGAAGTCGGAACAGCGTTTTTTCTCCACAGCAATCATAAATATTAAGTTACATTTATTGTTCATGCTACACATGAGACAGCTGGTAAAGGTTGATGGTATCACTGCTGAGTTTTTGGTTGACAAATCTGACGACTATTGGTGTAAAAGTCAGAAAAAAAATTTTTAAGGGTTAATATTTTTTCAGGAGTAGCTCTTTAATCTGAGATAAGAAGCTACAGATAGTCAGTTACTAGCTTGCATTTGTACCAAGGGAGGGTGTTCATTCGGACGATAGTAACCAATCCTCTCAATAGCTTAGTACTGACAGAACTGGGGTGAAGTGATAGTAAGTTTTACATCACTTACATTTTTTGGAGTTTTTGGGGGGTTTGCTTGTCGATCAGAGTAGCTACAAACTTTCTTGTTTTATAGTTCCCAGGCTAGCCTAGATTTTATTGATTATTAAGTTAATCAGCACCTAGTGGACTAGGTAACTAAGATCTCTAGGTTCTATTCTTCTATAGTGTTTGCTCACCTTGATAAAATGGCCGATCTAGATAAAGTGCATAGGATTGCCCTCGAGGTAGCTAAGTACATGGAGTACAAGGATAGCGAAATCCAGCCCTTTCTAGAATTTGCAGTAAGCCTGCAGGATCAATACGAGGTAGACAATTGGTTTGACAGCCGTTTAATCTTGGCATGGTCCTGTAAACAAACTGGGGAGAGTGAAGCATTCACCCGACAGTATGTAGAAGAAGTGATAGAAGATGAGAAGCAAAGGGAAAAGCAAAGACAAGAACGGGACAAGAAATTGGAAATGGAGCAACAAGAACGGGACAAGCAATGGGAAATAGAGCGCCAAGAAAGGGACAGAGAAAGCCAAGAAAGGAGCAGGCTACACCAAATCAGAATGAATGAACTGGATAGCCAAATTCGGAGGATGGAAACAGATACTAAATGTAGTCACTCTAATTCCCCTTCTACTGTGCCCTTAACGGTCAACGCCCCTGCAAACCTTGCGCCCATGAAAGAAAACTTGCCTGCTAAAACCGAACCCCAACTCCAGAAAATTGACTTTCCTTTGGACTTGGATCCGAAGCCCAAACAAGGAAAGAATTTACGTCGGGATAGCAGACCTAAGGCCACGGGGAAAATTACGCAACGTTCCCAGGCATGGAAACTGCTCAAAGGTGAGAGAGGTGCTAACAAGCATTGTAATACGGATTGTTCCCGTCTGGCAAGCGGCGAACCCCGAGCCTCTCACGCTCCAGACCGAGCAGCACCTAACCGACACGTGACGTCGAGAAAAGGGAGCCACACCCTATCACGTTATATTTCGCTAGATTCCCGGCCGGACAGCGAAAAACTATATGCAGAGGCGTATCCCTCCAACTCAACGATCGTAGAATGGAGGCGCCGCTCTTCTTATCACCCTGAGCTTAAAAGGTGCAAGAATAAGTTGCCTGCTAAAAGGGTTAAACTTTCCAAACCGTTCCAAGGAACTTTGGAAAAACATACCGAGAGTTTTTTTCTCGGGCACTTCGCGATCTAACGGGATCTCAAACCGTCCAGTCCTTTGCATGCAGTCTGCGGGGCCTGTCAACCAGGAAGTGGATCTCGCATTGCAGGACAAAGTTCAACTGACGCCAGTAACTTCCTCAGGGGAGGGCAAAGTTGACGTTTATGATGGACACAGGGTTCCAGGCGAAGGGATCCCTGGTATTCCATTTGAGTCTCTCACACTTCTCAGGGCAGAAGACAGTGAGAAAAGCTGCCTTACTACTGTACAAGGAGCCATTGTTGAGAGCCTTGGCTCACGTCATGCTAGTAATGGGAAAGCGACTCAACAAACTCTGCAACTAGCAGATATTACCTATCTGTCTTCACGGATAGAAGCTACGGAGATCTGTTATGATTTAGTAGAACCCCAGAATGCGATCGATTACTCTTTGCTTCAGGCAGCAGAGTTTTCTCATTCAAATCGCATTATTCCAGTGGTCTCAACCCCACTGATGGACAGCAAAGTAGTCGCCTCCGCCAGGCCATTACAGAACAACTTGATCATTTCCGTTGACCAAGCCAGAGTTGTGACTGGCAAGGCAAGGAAAGCTCCAGACCCGCCTTTAGA
>JAMPIV010012526.1:0-20738 GCA_024509875.1 Oreohelix idahoensis
AGTGACAGCAGTAAATGTCAATCTCAGGACGTCAAGACTGTCAGTGACAACAGTGTGTCAACCTCAAGACGTCAACACTGTCAGTGACAACAGTGCCTCAATCTCAGGACATCAACACTGTCAGTGACAACAGTATGTCAATCTCAGGACGCCAACACTGTCAGTGACAACAGTATGTCAATCTCTGGACGTCAACACTGTCAGTGACAACAGTATGTCAATCTCAGAACGTCAACACTGTCAGTGACAACAGTATGTCAATCTCAGGACGTTAAAACTGTCAATGACAACAGTATGTCAATCTCAGGACGTCAACACTGTCAGTGACAACAGTATGTCAATCTCAGGACGTCAACACTGTCAGTGACAACAGTATGTCAATCTCAGGACGTCAACATTGTCAGTGTCAACAGTATGTCAACACTCTCAGCGACAACAGTACGTCAATCTCATGACGTCAACACCGTCAGTGACAACAGTATGTCAATATCAGGACGTCAACACTGTCAGTGACAACAGTATGCCAGTCGCAGGACGTCAACACTGTCAGCGACAACAGTACGTCAATCTCAGGACGTCAACACCGTCAGTGACAACAGTATGTCAATTTCAGGACGTCAACACTGTCAGTGACAACAGTATGTCAATCTCAGGACGTCAGCACTGTCAGTGTCAATAGTATGTCAATCTCAGGACGTCAACACAGTCAGTGACAACAGTATGAAAGTGAAATATGAAAATCCACCCAGTAAGAAGAGTAAGATCGCATCAGATGATTTCTCGGCCTCATGGGATTTGATGCAAACATACAATGACCAACCAGAAACCAGAACTTCAAACCTTATTGAAGATCAACTGAACATGTTTCTGAATGAACCGTATGTGCTGAGGGATATTGATCCAAAGTCGTGGTGGCAGACCAACGCTGACAGGTTTCCTATTCTACGCTCCTGTGCACAACGATACCTCGCTGCGCCTCCAACAAGCGTACTAAGTAAACGTCTGTTCAGCACTGCCGGCAACACGTTTTCAGATAACAGATGTTGTCTTTTGGCAGAGAATGTTGAGAAACACTTTTTTTGTTTGAAAGCCAATACATGTTTCATGCAGCAATTTAAAAACTGATTAATAGCTAGCTAGTAGCATAAAATAGTTCCAGTATATTTGCCCTAATTTTTGTAACGCTGTATAATTAATAAAAAGGTCAGTAGACCTATTGAACACAACTTTGTATGCCCAACATTCACTCACTATTCGTATTCGTATTCGTCCGAATAGTGAAAACCACTATTCGGTGCAGCACTATTATTTATATTACACTGATACTGTTACTACTACTGCCTTTATTACTATTACTGCTTCTACTACTATTACTACTGCTAATACTACTACTGTTACTACTGTTAATACTACTACTATTACCACTACTACTATTGATACTATTAATATTACTAGTACTATATTTGTTTATGTATATATATATATATATATAGTACTGGAGCTACTATTTCTACTACTTCTGTTTTTACTACTACTAAAATTGTTACTACTATTATTACTGTTGCTAGTGCTATTACTACTAAAGCTGCTACTTCTAATACTACTGTTGATACTACTAATATTATTACTATTACTATTGGTACTACTACTACTTAAATTACTACTAATATTACTACTACTGTTAGTGCTCTTACTACTACTATTACAGCAACAACTACTAATTCTGCTGGTGCTGCTACTGCTACAACTACTACGTTACTACCACTACTCCTACTACTAATACTACTATAATAGTCCCTTTTCCTTTCTTCGTAAACCGAGGACTAGATTGGAACCAGACCAGAAGGAAGACAGCAAAAATGATTGTATGGCGCTCTCTGTGGGAAACCTCTACATCCCAGGACAGAAGAGGAACGACTAAGTAAATTCTTTCTTTAGAGGTTCGTACTTTGGTATCGTTTTCCAGACATTAATATCGCATTAACGATATAATATCGATCATTCAATCAATCAATCAATACCCGTTAGCGTCCCATGGAGGAGATGGGAGCATTTATGGAGTTGTCCGTGTGCAATGAAGATAGTCTTAAATGGAGTTGTCCGTGTACAATGAAGGTGGTCAAACCAAACCAAACCAAACCAATCCCAAGGGGCATAGGTCTTCAACAAACACACACACAAACACACACACAAACACACCATGTGCCATCAGCTCAAGTTTTCTTCATCATCTTCACCTCTGTCTTCAGTTGTCTTCTCCATATCAGACTTTTGTTGATCCTAGCAGCGCCCAGATATCTCCCAAAAGTGACCACTCATTTTCTCTGGTCATTTGATATGGCATAGTTGCATACCATATGATGGCGGTCTGGACAAAAGCAGTTAATCCGGTTAGGTAATTACTCTCACTAAGGTCACGGTCTCTGTACTTTGTTCAGCATCAGCAGTGCTCTTCTTGTTCCTTATGAAGCATGGGCCACCAGTGCGCTCCCCTGCAGGAAGCCTGCACTAAAACATTAATCTCCTCTAGCAGCGGTTGTTTCTTTAGCAACTTTTTAATATGATGAAGCTGCCCGCCTGATATTCAACATCATCTTAAGACATGTCTCAGGCAGTATTAGTCCCACTCTTTCTTTGTCTTCTCATGGACCCACGGGAAGTTCACGGGACAGACATGTAGATAGGTTGATTGCTAGATTTGTCTAATTCCAGGTCCGTCTTAGCGGTGTTGTTAACAAACATCTCAATTAATCAACTTTGTTGTTAAATTATTTTTTCTTCTTGGAATTTGTCATCAAACGTAAGGTTAGCAGAGATGGACGTGTGAGAGGATGCACCCGTCTTGTATATAACCAGCGATCTTCAGGAACAGTTAACATTCGCACACTTCCACATGTACTGATGGAGACTGAGCACCTATTGGTTTGCCCGGAGTGCAGTGATATCGATTCTGTTCAACAATATCGATTCTAGTTCTTAATCTTGTACTTCTTCATATTTTATTCATTCTTGTTTATCCTCCATTTTTTTCTCATCAACTTCTCCGCCCACTCATCTTCTGACATTTTCTCATCAACTCCTCCGCCCACTCATCTTATGACATTTTCTCATCAACTCCTCCGCCCACTCATCATATGACATTTTCTCATCAACTCCTCCGCCCACTCATCTTATGACATTTTCTCATCATCTTCTTCAACTCCTCCGCCCACTCATCTTATGACATTTTCTCATCATCTTCTTCAACTCCTCCGCCCACTCATCTTATGACATTTTCTCATCATCTTCATCAACTCCTACGCCCACTCATCTTATGACATTTTCTCATCATCTTCTTCAACTCCTCCGCCCACTCATCTTATGACATTTTCTCATCATCTTCTTCAACTCCTCGGCCCACTCATCTTATGACATTTTCTCATCATCTTCTTCAACTCCTCCGCCCACTCATCTTATGACATTTTCTCATCATCTTCTTCAACTCCTCCGCCCACTCATCTTATGACATTTTCTCATCAACTCCTCCGCCCACTCATCTTATTCCTCTTCTTCATCAACTCCTCCGCCCACTCATCTTATGACATTTTCTCATCATCTTCTTCAACACCTCCGCCCACTCATCTTATGACATTTTCTAATCATCTTCTTCAACTCCTCCGCCCACTCATCTTATGACATTTTCTAATCATCTTCTTCAACTCCTCCGCCCACTCATCTTATGACATTTTCTCATCAACTCCTCCGCCCACTCATCTTATGACATTGTCTCATCATCTTCTTCAACTCCTCCGCCCACTCATCTTATGACATTGTCTCATCATCTTCTTCAACTCCTCCGCCCACTCATCTTATGACATTGTCTCATCATCTTCTTCAACTCCTCCACCCACTCATCTTATGACATTGTCTCATCATCTTCTTCAACTCCTCTGCCCACTCATCTTATGACATATTCTCATCAACTCCTCCGCCCACTCATCTTATGCTCCTATTGTTTTCACCGACCACTATGTTTTTCTGGCCGCCTAGTTCCCAGGAGTCTATCGGATACAAAGAAAGAATAGGACTCTGCTAGCTCATGTGTGTCGTACGATTCTCCTGCTATAAGTGTGTACATGGCTTGGTTCGGGAGCCGCGCTGGCGTAATGGTTACCACACTGCGCTGGCGATCAGGTTCGCGCCCTGGCGAGGACATTTGAAAGAGTGTCTTCGGCCGTGACTTGGACTGGATTAATTCGAGTCCTGGCGAAGACATTTGAAAGTGTGCATTCGACCAGGGGACTGGAATAACCCGAGCGGCTCCTGAGCACAAACCCTCTGTGGATGGGAAGGAGTAAAGCTCCTGACCGGGTAGGAAGAAAGTCCACAGGCTCCCCAGCCTCGCAATGCCATGAAATGTGTTTCATATCATTGGGCCGAAGCGATGAAGCCCAAGTGCCGCTGGTTAGGGGGGAAAAAAAGTACATGGCTTGGCCACCTCATTACTTCATATATATTGTTACAGAAACCACTGCTGCATACGCGCATGAATACATCGGTGTGAACTGCCTGTGAGGGATAGCACCAAACCCCAAATGGAGCGAAAAGAGAGATGGTGATCATGAGGGTGACAGTTTCTCTGCATCTTCCAGAGTATCTGTGTCACAGACATTCGTGTCTTGTTAGTGCAGGAACTTGATTTATTATCAAAGCTTTCCTTTCATTATCATCATCACCATTATCATCATAATCAACATTACCATCATCATCACCATCTTCATAATCATCACAATCAACATCATCACCATCATCACCATCATCATAATCATCACAATCATCATCATTATCACCATTATTTTATTGTGAGCTCACTAGGGAACATGAACCCACCACCACCACCCACCACCACCACCACCACCACCACCACCACCACCACAAACAGTTGGTCCAACCAGCATACAACAGTTACACGCTCTTGCAGCGGTAGTTTCTGTGATGTTTGTTTTTCATGATGAGGTTGCCAGCCCCATGCACAATCTCACATTAGTCGACCATGCACAATCTCACGTTAGTCGACCATGCACAATCTCACGTTAGTCGACCATGCACAATCTCACATTAGTCGCCCAAGCTCATGCACAATCTCACATTAGTCGCCCAGGCTCATGCACAATCTCACATTAGTCGCCTAGGCCCATGCACAATCTCACATTAGTCGACCATGCACAATCTCACATTAGTCGCCCAAGCTCATGCACAATCTCACATTAGTCGCCTAGGCCCATGCACAATCTCACATTAGTCGACCATGCACAATCTCACATTAGTCGACCATGCACAATCTTACATTAGTCGACCATGCACAATCTCACATTAGTCGACCATGCACAATCTCACATTAGTCGCCTTGCATGATATGCCTGAGGGTGTAGTAGTCGTACCCTTTCCTTGACCTACAGAGGCAGACGTCGTTAACTATCTCGGGAAAGCCAGTCCTTTCTTGTCACTTAATTCTAGACCTCAGCACATCACAACATAGTACCAATGTCTCTCGTGAAGATGTTGGTACTCATTATTACAATAATTATATGCGAGCTTCAATGTTCAGCGCGCCAGACACAGGACGATACGATTTAAGCAATAAGAGAGTGGGAAAGGAGACAAGGGAAGATAGATAGAGAGAAAGCTCTTTCCCTTAACTATCCCAGCGTCAGTGATCATAGCCATTCCCATCCTATTTGTGTCAGGCAGTGATTGATACCAAATGCGTAGACTAACTCCGGGACGTTATAACTGAAGGCCCCATATTTCCGTATTTACCGCTCGGCCCCGTGTCTTCGCATTTATTTCTAGGCCCTGCTTCTTTACAGTTATTTCCAGGCCCCGTATATTTTCACTTACCTCTAGGACTCGTATCTTTTTAGTTACCTCTAGGCCTTGTATCTTTTCAGTTACCTCTAGGCCTCGTATCTTTACAGTTACCTCTAGGACTCGTATCTTTACAGTTACCTCTAGGACTCGTATATTTACGGTTACCTCTAGACTAGGGTTCCCATAATGTTTTGTTCAAAAACCGGGACATTTCCAAATTTTTACCTAAAAAACCCGGGACATTTTGTAAAAAAACGGGACATGTTAAAAATTAAGTTAAAGCACAAATAAATCTATTATATATTATATGTTGCACTTAAAATAAGATACTGGTATAAAAATACACACATTAACTAACACAGCTTCCACTTTAAAAAAGAATTCTAAATTACAAACATACTTAATTAGAAAAATCACACCTTTAAAAAATACACAATAGTCAAGTTTATATTTCAGATTCATCAGAATATTTATCAGATTTATGGGCCTGTTCAAGAAGTTTTTTTTTCTTCTGATATTTGGACGTAGAACTCAGCACAAGAGAAATCCTTAAAATTGGTCTTTATAATGGCAAGCTTTCACTGTCTCAATTTTAAGTCTGTTTTTTTTTTTTTTTCGTCTGTCCAAAGCGCATTTATTAATGAAAAAATACGTTCAACAGCTGCATTGGATCCTGGCAGTGCCAAACAAAAACTAACTAGGCATTTCAGGTTCTCAGCATTTATATCCTGCTTTGTAAAATGAGCGAACATCTCACACCAGTTTTCATTGACACTTTGACCCTTCAGTTCACTCCACACATCAAATTTGCTTTCACAATATTTGTTCACACATGCAAACTCATCAAATAAGTCCTCTTCATTCACAGTAAAATTTGGTGACACTGTCTTCGTGAATATGTAGCTTTCTTGGATGTTCTTCCAAGTCACAGACTCCTTTCCCTTCAAATTGATCCAATCCATAGACTGAAGAGGCGTAAGAAATGGTGTACACCACTCCTGAATATATTCAATGCAGGTGTCATAGAAATCTACTGCATAGCTTTGAAACTTTTCAACTGTGATGTGTCCTTCTTTTTCTAATTCTTGCAACGGATTTCTCACAGTAGTGGTAAGAAACGTTTCTGCCTTCTAGTAGTTAAATCATTTGGTAGATGCTCACTGAACACTGTTTTGGTCGACTTTCGAATTTTTGTTCGAGATTCAAACCGAGGGTCCACTGTAACCGGAAATTGATCAAGTAACACTACTAAAACACGGAATAAAATCTGTTACCCAAAGATTTTTTTTTTTAGGAAGGGCCCTTAAAAAGCGGGACATTTGGAATAAATTCGGGACACAGTGGTCACCCGCTTGCCAGTGGACTTCGATTACGGTATCAACAGCATATGGATTGATTTGCCGTTTGCCTAAGACGCATTAGACGTTACTGGTGAAACAATGGCCATATGAATTTCTCTGTTCCTCGATGCATAAGTTGCCACTAGGCCGTTTGTAGCATAGACTGCTTCCTGATCAGTCGTTGTTATCAGGACGTTATCTGTTGCACACATGAAGTATGTTCCTATACTTTACGGTGCTTGTTAGAATTTATGGTATCCCAATCAGTTGGTGGCCTGTATGACCAGTCATTGACCAGATTACCAACTTATTTCGATTCTGCTGAGTCAGGTAATATGCATATATTTATCCTCACCTGTAGGTCGCTTCTACTAGGATGTTTGTAATCCCACTTGCTCCTGTATCTTCTCTTGATAAAACTCTTGCCCTCTTCATAAGTTATGCTTGTGACAAGTTGAGGTAGCTTTCCGCCTTCCTTTTTTAATATGTCAGCCTGTTTATTTCCAGGGATGCTGCAATGAGATAGGATCAACTGTATCACAGCTCTTTTGAATTGCTGACATAGTTTGAGTGTTACTTTTAGGTCATCCAAGTTGGAATTATTTTGACTCTTCAGCATTGTAATTACTGATCAGATGCATGCATGTCCAGACAGAGATAGCTAACTTGGGTCTGAACTTAATCATCCAGGACTTTTTGCTACAGTCCCTTGGGTGAACTTGACCTCTGGAAGTTACTTTAGAATTTTCCTTGATGCATCAGCTCAAACTCTTTCCGTGTCTTCCTCATTCCTTGCATTTCTGTTTCCAGTTCTCTTGTGTACTTTGTTCTATCAACAGGTTTCTTTAGCATATTTCCATATTCTTCTCTTATGCTGGGGATTCCAGAACAAGGTCTGCCTTGTAATGCTATCAGCAGGTTTATTCAGTATGTGTCCCATTCCATACCAATGTCGTATCCAGCGGTCCGTCTTCTTCAACTTCTTGCGGTTTGATTCATTGTCATAGTTCCACTAATTAGTGATATTGTCATACCATGTCATATCCTTCTAGTCTATACACCATCATCCACTTGATGAAATGTCTCTGTAGCTTCTTTTAGCGATTCGTTATTTGTTGTTCTACCATGATTCACAGACTATCAACAGGACTGGCTTGACATTTGAGTTGTAGATTCCTATTCTATAGTATTAACCTTGTTTTCGTCAGTCAAAGGTGTATTTGTATAGTTTATCTTGACTATTGCCAACTGTGCTCTTTTCCTTTGATTCGTTCATTATTCGGAACATCTCTAGTCGCCTATTCAGGCTAGTTTTTCTCTAAGACAACAATAAAAAATAATAACATTTGTTGAGTCAAGTAAGTTCAACACCTCAAATCCATACTTCTTCACTTACTTTATTTGTTCATATCTGGGGTTTTTCTAATCTTTTTTTCCAACTACGAGGATGCCAGTAAATTAAGCTGTGAGTATCCCGAGAGCCCCCTTTTATTTGTCTAGTAACGCAACCATTAACAGAGACAGCCATGCGTTCTTTCCTGAATGAAGATTGACAAGTTGCTCTCGCTTAAAAACCAGGTCATTAGGGGGGCTGGTCGTTTGCGTTAACATCATTGCGCCCTGGACTTCGGTTCCACGTCTGATTTAACATTCACATATATCCCAATCGGATTATATTAAGCCATGTTATTCTTGAAAAAACTTTACTGTCACTGGTTGTTGCTTGTGTGTATGTATGTGTGTCTAGTTATACTCGTTGACTTTCATTTCTGCTAATGTCTTACAGGTTTGGTATTCTATATATGCTATTATGAATGAGTTCGGGCGATTAAGATCGTGTTCGTACGGTGGGGTAATGAAATAGGTCATCTACCGTCCTATTGGGACAGTGGTCATTGTACAAGGCTTACGTTTACAGTCACAAGGACTTAGTCAGAGGATAATCGTAACGAAATAACAGAAGCTACTGAAAGCGAGAATCTCAGTTAAATATTTGAAGTATATAAAAATACATTGAAAAACGTGCATAAAAATGGTACTATCCCGTGGGCTAAAGGGCTGGTTACGCTCGAGGTCTTCGCAATGCTAGTATGTCTCCGGGCATGGACAAGAGCGCAAGTAGTCGCAAAATGGGAAAGGGAAGAGAGAATCAAAAGGTGCAGAGGGAAGAAAGAGGCAATTGCAGGACGCCGGTTGCGAAAGACACAGATATTATAAGAAAGTCAAGTAAATAAATTGTTACGCGAAGAAGATCACACCCAGACTAAAGAGTTCCGATGTTGGAGATACCGTCAGCCTTGGAGCACCAAGTAAAGAATGATGAATCGTTGTTGACTTATTGCTATGCATTTTTGGGTGTTATTAATAATGCGTATTATTTGTGTTCATGCCTTGTTGTCACATCGTATCAGGCGTGTGAATAAATGCAGAAAGTTAATTGTGTTTTCAGTTATATTAACATTGTTTTTTTTTTTTTAGTTTTGAGGGCGGTTGAAATGTGAGGGGTAAATAGACTAGATGAGTCTGTTCGTCGAAATAGTCGAGATTGTTGTGGACGATGGACAGTTAGAAGACGTATAGAAATATTCTTAGTTGGCTTACGGGTACTACGTCTTTGGTGGAACGATTTTGTATAAGACATCTAGAGGACGTCCCACACACTAAGTAGCCTACCCATTTCTTTGGGGGCCACCGATCGGGTCGGTGCGTGCGTACTGACATCCTTTTACTACAGCGTTCAGAAGCCTTGTGTCCTCAGGTGGGCTACATTAGTCACGGGGCCGACCTTGGTTCAATCGTGCTGACTACGCGTTGGGTTGCCTATATATCTAACCATCGGTCCGGTTCTCCCAGCTTGATTGGGCCCTGGTGGCGTGTCTTGACGTCGGGCCTGTTTGGCGTGTGCGGTGTGCGTGCATAACGGGGCGTTGACGAATGATACGGGCTGTGTCCTGCTCACCTGCTGGGGTCTACACGGGGTGGTATTGCTCGGGGTGGGTCTGTGGGGGACTCCACCACTGACCAAACACTATTTTTTTCTGTGTGGTGTTGGATAGGGTGGCAGCGCTGATGGATGAGTGTTGCACTTCTTGGGGTTCGGGGGGGGGGGGAGGGGGTGGGTACGGGGGTACGTTTGGAGTTGGGGGGGGGGGGGGGGGTGGGTTCGGGGAACTGGGGGGGGTTGTTTCGTCTCTACAGCCATGTTGTCGGTCAGACCTTGTTTTGTACGCGCTTTTGTTTTCCTTGTTTGTTCTTTAATTATTTTTACTTTATTTCCTTCTGTTTGGTGGTCGACTGTCCTGGCCAAGGCCATGTGGGCCCAACATACGTTGGTTTTTCTCGTCTTTTGTTACTTTTCTTGTAAGACGTATTTACCTTCTATTTTCTTTTCTCCATCTACTTCAACTGATGAAATTACACTTGATTGCCCCCCCCCCCAAAAACGTCTTTATATGCCAGACAGATATAAGTGGTTTCTATGCTTGACTATACTAGGGATATTGCAAAGGGGGTTCTCTTCGACTGGTCTAAAGGATTAATTAGTAAAAAAGTAGGTAAGTCCTGAAGGCACATAAAGGTGGGAGTTTCCAGAAGGTTCGCTATGAATATCATGACTCGGTTAAAAAAGAGGACTGCGGGATGTCCTGAAAGGTGGGCCGTGCATACAATGTAGACTGTATTACTCACATTATAATGGTAGAAAAAGCTCTCTATCCTGTGGGCGAGGGATGTTGAAGAAGACAGCTGGAGTATATGGTGACAAAGATAAGATGAATCGATCAGCTGTTTGCGGGGACAACTATAAGACTGGATCTGGACCATTTGACAATCATGCTATTTATAAACAACATTAGAACAGTTCAACTGTACTGGAGGCAGGTTGTTGTGGATTGATATTACTCAATTTCCTAATATTAAAACAACAGGCATAGTAACTTGATGAAGACAATGCCACTATTAATTTTACTAACCATCAGAAGTGTACTTGAGAAGATATTGTGGAAATATTCGAGACCTTATTTTTGTGTAATAAATGGTGGACTTCATGACCGTGATCTGATCATTATTTGCACGTTATCTTCTATGTCAATGGTTATGTGGTTGGGCAATGATCATTCACGCAACCTTTGAAGGCCGGCAAGGTATATGAAGAATCAGTGTTGGAGTCCTGTCTACCCCCCCTCTGATGTCAAAATACTAGGTTTCAAAAACCACTGAGGAGCTTTCACTGCATTTTGGGATATATACCTAGAAATCAAAATTTCGGGTTTCTTTGCTAAGAAACGGTGGTCATCAAATCATTATTGCATGTCTGTCCTACTGTGGGGTTTGGAAGCATGTGGGAAACGGCAGGTGCGGTAATAAGGAAGTTGCAGACTTTCTTTCTGATAGGTGATGGCCTTGAAATGGAGGGATTGTAAATAGTGGAAAGGTCACCAATGTGGAACTGACGACACAATACAGGTACAAGTGGCGGTGGATCAATAGATGAGACAGAAGACGCGCGTGCGAACGAGTGATAGGAGAAGAAGGTCGCTGGCTATGGAAGGATTCAACAATTGAGGGAAATCTTTTGGTAACTTCCCAAGGCAGTCCATTGTTATGAAATCCCGAAAGGAGAAGCACGATGTAAGCCCAAAACATAAACATAGAGAAATGAACCTGCAGAAAGAAATGGACAATTGATGAAGACTACTGATAGTCATGGGCATGAGGAACGGGGGGGGGGGGACATGAGGACCTTGATATACGTTTTGTTGATTGGCTCGTGATTGTGGACATGATATACGTTTGTTGATGGCACGGGTCATGGGAATGTTATTTCGGTGTTGTCGGCACGTGAATTGTGGACATGATATACGTTTGTTGACGCACGTGACTTGTGGACTGGATATTACGTGGGTTGATGGAACGTGAAATGAGGACTTGTGATTACGTTGGTTGTGGCGTATGTCTTGGCGAGCTGAGTGGGTGAGTTGATATGTAATTGATGAATATTTGTCAACAATGGGGTGATAATTATAGCGTGTGATAGGTAAGGTTGTGGTTTTAGCCGGTATTGGCATTACTAGCAATATTTGAAGGGTGTCTTAACTTAAAGTTTCCGAAGGATCTTGTTTTTTTTTTATCCAGAAGGACCTGGTCATTCACGTTCGGTTATTCGCCAGCAATAACGTCTCCAACTATCTGCGGCATTCACCACCACTGTTATGGCGCTGATATATCACACCGCCTACTTCTGCTGCAGGCATGTAAACAATAAATACAAGTAATATAATCAACATCTGCATTACATAATACTTAACTACATCAAACAACTCGGTAATTTTCGCCATAAAAAAACAAGCTTCTTCTATTTTGGATCACTTGTCTGTTAAAACACTCTCCGTTTCCCTGTTTCAAATCCAGATCCAATTGAGTAACTTTTGTCAATTACATTCATCACATTGTCTGCTTGTTTCTATTTATGTAGTTCCACCTTAATCTCTGCTGGCATACATGCCCCAATATGTCGGGTATGCTTTATTTGGAGAATAGTTTCATTATCCTCACACCTTATACTGGTGTTCCACATGGCAGCATAGAATTTCAATAATTACATTAGGGAGCCCGCGCTGGTGGATTAAATATTTGGTGACACCATATGCAGACTGGGCGTTCGGGTGACTACTGGTTCGTGCCCTGGCGATGTCATTTTGACAGTTTGGGTCGTCGTCCAGGGAGGGTATTATCCATGTTCGGGCTCCTGAGCCGAACCTGCTACTATTTGTGGTCCTCGTTATGCGGAGTGGTGAGGCATGAGGGCGTGTGGTATACGGTCTGGCAGCGGTCAGGGTATACGGCGATTTCTCTCGTATAGCGTCGTTGTTATGGAACAATAGTTTAGTGAGTTTGGGCCTCGTGTATTAGCGGGCGTACGTTTTGATAATATATTATGAAATATACATTTCAACGCTTCGGTCACCGGGTCCATTATATCAAGGACTAAGGCAGTTTATTCGGGTGTCATTTCCTTAATTTTCTAACACTCCGTGTGGTTTGTGACTTCTCCGTTTTCGTCTTTTTTAGTGAGGTTTCCACATAACCAAGGGTTGTCTTGTAATGTTTTCATAATATGATTTCAGTAATATATGTATAGCTTGCGCCAGCGTATGCACCTCGATTCTCTTTTTTTACCGCGGCATACTTGTTTGTTCTTGGTGACAGTTCCTACATTGGTGGATCCATTTTTCATACTTCTTATTCTTATGCAAGAACCCATGGACTTACAGTGTAATTTCGCGGTTGTCTGGAGATGTATTAGCTTGGATGTGTACTCCCAGCATGCCAAGCACGTGCAACAAAATACGCATTAGTCATTCTATCAGGAAATTACACTCACATATATGTTGATATCACTCGCAGGTATACCACGGTGCATGGTGCATAACTTGGGTGCTTGGATTTGTTCTTTGGGGTTCATAGTATCGGTGGAATGCATGGTAGGGTTGATGACATACAAATATGTGGTTAGGAATGCAATGCTCAAAACATAAATTATGTGTGAGAAAAAAATTATATCTGTGTGTGATAATTATAGTCTATTCTGTCTTATGTGGCCTCCTTCAGTGCGTAATTGAGTTTTGGATTGACCTTAGGGTGAGTACTCTCCAATGTTTTTTTACCTGCGTTCTTTGCGGCTTGGATATATCATTTAGTTATTTTTACACAAAAATGCAGCAAATAACTAACATTTGAAATATGCTGGTTAGATTGTCATGTATTCAAAATGTTACACAGTGGTACCTAGCGAGTAAATTAAATCATACGGGTTAATGAACCATCAGCGAGTGAGAGTATGCTGTAGATTTCAGAGTTACTGGGGAGTGAAACGAAAGGTACGTTATGTGTCTTACTAGGATATTTGACAAGGAAATTGTTCTACTTTTCTTCCGACTAAGGCCTCCTCCTCGGGATCATTAACACGAACGGAAGTAGAAGAAAACACAAGCTAAGAACTATATGTCATAAATCATAGAAAAAACTACAAACACAAATTATACGAATAAAATTGGAAAAAGATGATGACGCTGTCTGTGATATTCACGCTGGAACACTGTTGGGCCACTAGATTGTTCGGGAAGTTATGTTGCGCGTCATACCCTAATGATAAACTTGAAAACTCGATTTTTTTTTTTTTTTTAACAGATGTTGCGCCTATTGGGGAAAGAGGTGAACGGTGAAGAAACAAATACAGTTAATATAAATGAGAAAAATTAAAATATAGGAGGTAGCCAGAGGAAAACGTGTGTTGACCGTGTTTAAACGTAGGTGTTAGGCCCCTCCCATGGGATTAGATTAACGTTGTTTTCTAAAATCGACTTTTGCCAATTGGATGAACATGATCTGACGCAGGAGACATGATGGACCTGAGGACCTGGTGGGGGAGAGGCTTCTGAAAAAGATTGGCTAAAGATGTTGAGGCTGTACGTGATTTGGGCCAGTCTAGCGCATATGGAGATTCAGTTGTTCGAAGGAGTGATTGTCCTGTGCTAAATTTAGTGTCTTATGTGTCAGACTATACAGTTCTTTGTGGGTATTCTTGACGCGACTGAGCAGGTATAAAGACGTGATGTTTGATTTTGATCCCGCTGTCTATTTTTGAAAAGGGGAGTTTCTTCGCTCAGTCCATATTTTTTATCATGAAAAACTACCACGTCTATATTGATAATTATTATCTGTCTGGTTTTTATCTTAACGTGCTTTGCGCACATTAACACATAGTGAGCAGCGTTGTGATCACGGGCGCTGTTCTATGATGGTGTTCTTGTTGTTGTGTATTATATAAACTATAATTTTCACTTGTCTATTATAACTTTGCGCTCAATATTTCACATTTTGTTTCGTGCTCTTCCAATGGAATCAAGTTAGGTTATAACAATTTAAATATAGATAGTGACTTCTTCTCAGTCCTATGTTATGGTAAAAAACCAATATCAAATATACATACCCCCTGGTGTCCCGCCAGTTTTGCCCACGTTTTCACGTTGTGTGTTTTAATATCTTCTGTCCGAACATTAACCTTGTGTGTTACAACATTCATGGAATACATTTGGTTTTGTGTTTACCTTATAAGTCTCGTTTGTATGGGTTTTCTTGTGTTTAACCAAAACCGTCTCCTCTCGTAGAGTGGTTTTCACTGTGTTTTCCTTCTTGTTACCGAATATTATGTTGTCATGTGGGTTTCAAAGTCACCGCATGATTTGTTCTTGGGTTTGTCAACTATACGCACCGTTTAGTGTTCATGGGTGTACCAAAATAACCGAATATTTGTTCTTGTGGTTACCTATAACTCTCCGTATAGTTGTTAATGTGTTTTCCAATAAATCACCGATATTTGTTATGTGTTTACCAATACTCACCGATACTGTGTTCGATGTGTTTTCCTATATATCAATACAATACGAGTTGTTCATGTGTTTACCTCAATCTCACACGTATATCGGGTGCATTGTGTTTACAATCTCTACCGAATATTGGTTCAGGGGTTTACACAAACTCACGAATATTTGTTCTTGTGTTTACAAAAGTCTACCGAATATTTGTTCAATGTGTTTACCCTCCAAACAGCACCGATTGTTTGTTCATGTGTTTACACCTACTCACACCCGATTTATTTGTTCTATGTGTTTTACTAAACTTCACGAATTGTTGTTCATGTGTTAACCAAACTCACCGAATATTTGTTATTGTTTAACAATACTCTCCTTTTTTTGTTTCATTGTGTGTAAAACTACATTAAGTGATCTTTCATGAGTTGAAGAATGTATGCGAATTTATTTGATGGGTGTATAATCCTAACATATATTCCACACAATGGCTGACTATAAGTTCGTTTGTTTTAAATCTATAAAACCCCATATATTTGGAAGGATCCTGTACATTATGATGACTCAGTGCAGGACTGTAATAGCTGTACTGGAAAGGACCAGATGGTACAAGGGACTATGTCGTCACACCTGTGTATTTAATGAATTGTTGTAATATTTTTATATTTTTTGAGTATGTATTTTATTATGTAGATTATTATGGTTGATTTTTAGGTAACTGAACAGGTAGGACAGACATCTGTGTATTACTGACAAGATACCTAATAACACTTGTGGCATCTCCTACACATGCTTATTAACTGATGGACAATCCACCTACACAACTCCTAGTCGAGTGGAACACTCATGTTGTGTTATGCCACAGGCTATGGGATGTTCAGGCATTCGGTCGAGGAATTTCTGTTCTCAGAAGAGTACACAACAATGTGTTTTCCTGCAAAGCGTCACGGAGCACCGCAGTGGGTCACTCCTGTGTGTGATATCCTCTTTGTAATATTGGACAATCATATGAGACTATATCTCAAGTGTGCGCAGCTTCTAGTCCGTGTTGTACTGTAGGGGGACCCGTGCTGTCACTGATCGGCCAGAACATTAACCACGGTCATTGGCTAAGTGTACCTAAATCACAGAACTTTGAGAGCATAATTTTGGGTGATAAGAGTCTAGTGATAGACAGTAGTTTTATTCAAATGTCTAGTTTACCCTCGACTTCTACTAAAACTGATGAAGTCTTACTTGTGTATTTAACATTCCATTTTATATGGTGTACGTTATATGTTAATTTTATTTTCTATAAATTATTTTTGTTTCAGGCTAACATTTTAAATTTTGACAGAGAGAACAGATTCCCATATTATAGTAAAGGTTGATTTTATTATTTGTTTTTTGGGACTTTGTTTTTTTACTACTGTTACCTTGCTTGTTATTGGGTGTTAAGTACCTTCTGGTACTTTTCATGTTTATTGGGTGTTATTTACGACTGTACTTTTCATGTTTTTGGGGTGTTCAATTTCCTTCTGTTACTATTTCATGGGTATGGTGTTTTAAATTTACCTTACGGTTAACATTTCTGGTTTATGGGAGTTACATTTATTCTTTTCTCATACTGCTTGCGGTTGTTGGTAACGATGGGGCACTCTGTCTCCTGCATCGAATTATTAACCCATTGGATTCAGTTGTTACTTTAAATTCTTGTACGTCCCTGTGTTCATCCATTCACCCGTATTCAGCTCGGGACCTGGGGTATATCCGTTATAGTGATTTATCCCCTTCGTGAACTATCTTCGTCTCATCCATAAGACAACTTTTGAAATATCATCGCCTATCCACTAAGACAAATTTGTCACTCAGATTATTGGGGATTTACTAATATTCGTTACAATTTGTGAAGACAATTTTGCAGATGGTTGATAAGACAAAATTCTAAAGGCTAGCAGCGCAAATACTTGGCGCGGTGTAGCCCAGAATGTTGATTTTATATGGAATTTTTGACGCTCGGTTTTAAGGAATGTTGAGAATGTCACAGAAGTTTGTGGGATGCTTCTGTTTAAAGAACCATAACCGTGCAGAGATTTTCAACGTGTCATATACATTGTGTCTTAGCATATATTAAATAACGTATAACCGAAATAAGTTCATGCGTGTAGTCGCTGTATGTCAATGATCTTCTATCTTAATTATTTCTATTTCATATATTTATATATATATATCTTAGTTTTTTTTTTTGATATATATATATATAGATTATATATATATATAGCGGCTTATTTTTAGTGGGTATGGTATAATAACAGGAACAAGTGAGGATCGTCCTTAGATTTCGTTGTAAATCATATCTGCTAAGACCAGTGGAACATCAGTTTCAATTTTAGATATGAAACAGTTAAAATTATTATGAGCTTTTCCTTTTTTCTTATTTTTGTTGTGTTGACATATAGTGACTGTCTGCCCTCCTTACCTTCTATCTATGGATTACCATGCTTTTGTCCAATTCTCGTGTTACCACGCTTTTCTAATTCTGGGGATTACCACGCTTTTCATTTATGGGGTTACCCACGGGGGCTTTTTTCAATTCTGGCTGGAGAAAATGTTTCTGAAATTTATAGCTTAAAAATGTTTTGTTCAATACCCTATCAGTCACTAAAAATCTACCAAATCCTCTCTATGCTCTATCGGTATTTCGCGGTTAAAAACCCTATTAGAGGTTTACGTGATCAACCTTCAGTGGCAAAGAATAATGAGGTTTTACAGTAGCTAATATAAATCTCTGAAGTTATTGTAGAAACTAATTCGTTTTTACTAAAATAAAAGTTATCGAAACTGGCAACTGTGTTATACATTGAGGCCACACAAATGATGATGAATTGATCTACTTATGATACAAAGCCTTACGTCAGGGTCAAGCGAAGATATAAAAAAAATTACAGCAAAGAACTGAAGGATGAAGAATTAGTCTACCCCCCCCCCCCCTTATGTATTCGTAATTATTTAAAACAATAGACTGCTGTTAACACAATGATTAGAGCTCTGTTGTCATTCTGGTAAATCTTTTGTGGGATAAATGTTGTTAATCTGGTTGTCTTTTGTTGGGAAATATGTTGTTACTCTGGTTGTTCTATTGTGGGATAATACTTTGTTAATTCTGGTTGATCTTTTGTGGGAAATTTGTTGTTTTTTCTGGTTGAGCTTTTTGGGAAATAGGTTGTTACTCTGGTTGTTCTTTTTGTGGAAATATGTTGTTAATATGGTTGATCTTTTGTGGGGTAAATTTGTTTGTGTTTTTCTGGTTGTTTCTTTTGTGGGAAATATGTTGTTTCTGTGGTTTATCTTTTGTGGGAATAAGTTGTTAATCTGGTTGATATTTGTGGAAATATGGTGTTTTTCTGGTTGATTTTTGTGGGAAATATGTTGTTTTTCTGGTTGATCTTTTGTGGGAATTATGTTGTTTTTCTGGTTGTTTCTTTTGTGGGAAAAATATGTTTGTTAATCTGGTTGATCTTTTTGTGGGAAAATATGTTGTTTTTCTGGTTGATATTTTGTGGGATATATGTTGTTTTTCTGGTTGTTCTTTTGTGGGAAATTTGTGTTTTTCTGGTTGATCTTTTGTTGGGAAATATGTTGTTTCTCTGGTTGATCTGTGCCCCCCCCCCCCATGTGTGGAAAAATGTTGTTTTCCTGGTTGATCTTTTGTGGGAAAATATGTTGTTTTTTTTGGTTGATCCTTTTTGGGATATTATGTGTTTTTTAGGGTTGATCTTTATTGTGGGTATTGGGTGGGTCTTTGTGGGTCTTCCTGGGGGGGGTGTATATGTTGTTATCTGGTTGATCTGTTGTGGGTTATATGTTGTTTTTTTCTGGTTGATCTTTTGTGGGAATATGTTGTTTTTTGGTTGTTCTTTTGTGGGAAATATGTTGTTTTTCTGGATTGATCTTTTGTGGGAAATATGTTGTTGCTCTGGTTGATCTTTTGTGCGGTAAAGTATGTTGTTTCTCTGGAAATTATGTTGGGTCTCTGTAAATTTAGGTTGTTACCTCTTGTTTGATCTTGTGTGGGGATATATGTTGTTTTTCTGGTTGTTCTGTTGTGGGAAATATGTGGTTCTTTGTGTTGATCTTTCTGGGGGAATATGTTGTTGCTCTTTGGTTGATCTTTTTGTGGGAATTTTGTTGATGTGTCTCTGGAAAATATGTGGTTACTATGTGTTAATAGGTGGGTTCTCTGTTTGATCTTTTGTGGGAAATATGTGGTTACTTGTTGATCTTTTGTGGGAAATATGTTGTTTCGTCTGGTTTTTTCTTTCTGAGGATATTTAATGTTGTTTGGGGGATTTTTTTAAAAAATTTTGTGGGAATATTTGGTTGGTTAATTTTTTGTTCGTTCTTTTGTGGAAATATGTTGTTTTGCGGTTGTTTCTTTTGTGGGATATATGTTGTTTTTCTGGGTTGATCTTTTGTGGGAATTATGCTTGTGTCTCTGGTTACTATGCTTGGTACTCTGGTAATTTGTTGTTCTTTGGTAATTATGTTTTTCTCTGGTTATAGGTTGTTGCTCTGGTAATATATGTTGTTTATCTGTGTGTGCTTTTGTGGGGATAAATATGTTGTTACCTGGTTGTTCTTTTTTGTGGGAATTATGTTGTTTCTCTGGTTTATCTTTGAGGAAATATGTTGTTTCTCTGGTGTAGCTGTTGTGGGGAATTTGTTGTTTCTCTGGTTTGATCTTTGGGGGCATAATATGTTGTTACTATGGCTTGATCTGTTTGGGGGATTTAGATTGTTGGTTCTCTGGTTTTACTCTTTTGAGGAAAAATTATGTTGTTTCTCTGGTTTACTTTTGTGGGAATTATGTTGTTTCTCTGGTAAATCTTTTGTGGGAATATATGTTGTTTTTATGGTTGGTCTTTGGTGGGAATATATGTTGTTTTTCTGGTTGTTCTTTTGTGGGGAAAATTATGTTGTTTTGCTGGTGGTTATTTTGTGGGTACGAAATTGGTGTTTCTCTGGTTAAAGTTGTTGGTACTTCTGGTATATATGGTTGTTTCTTTGGTATAAGATGTTGTTCTTGGTATTTAGGTGTATCTCTGGTAAATTTTGGTTGTTACTCTGTGTGATCTTTTGTTGGAGAATTATATGTTGTTAATCGGTTGATCTTTTTGTGGGTAATTATGTTGTTTCTCTT
>JAMPIV010012527.1:0-20712 GCA_024509875.1 Oreohelix idahoensis
CATTCAGCTGCCGGTAACGGTTCCTGGAGACGGAACTCAGGTAAATGCTAAAACAAAAGTGAAAGGTAGTCCCATAGAAGATATTGCTATTAAGGAGTGAAATGTTAGAGACTTCCCTATACTAGGTCCAACTTTGTTTTGTTATGAGGTAAAAAAAAAAGAAAAGGTAAAGGAACCCGTTACACGCCCATTGAGGCATATTGGGAATATGGTGTTAGGCCCATATTATCTTGACCGTCGGCACACGAGGGGTGATGTGGTCGGCATCACGCCGGCCGCCTTAACCTTCCCAGAGTAGCTCTGGTACCCATTCGGGGCTGGGTCGACCCAGGAGCCGTTTGTGGCCTAAAAATTTTCCGCCTCATCTGGGGATCGAACCATAGACCACTGCGCTAGGAAGCCAGTGCACTAACCACTATGCTACCGCGGCTCCTATTGTTATGAGGTGGGGGGTAACAATTTCCCTTCCTCGCTGTCTTTGCCGTCCCTAACTCAAGAATAGAGTCCGGCATCTATTTACTGCTGAGTAGACTGGAACGTGATGCTACCAGGTAATTTTGCTGCGAGAGGCAAGCGCTGTAGCCTTTCGCAAATCGGAAACTTCTAGTAGTATTCATCGTCAACACTGTCCTCTGCGCTCCTTACGGAGTATGGAACCACAACTGCAGTGAGTCGCTTTGCAGGAAGCCTGCACCAATCACTCACATACTCTCGCAGCTGTAGTTTGTGTGGCAATTTGTTTTATATGACGAGGTTCCCAGCTCCATACACAACCCCTTGTTGGTTGCCTTGTACGACATGTCTGAGGGTGCATTCCCCTTATTCTTTCTTTGTCTCATCAGAGACCCCAGGGAACTACACGGGGAACGAGAAACTAATAGAATTAGTTATTATTAAATGATTGTTGTTATGTGGTCGTGGCTTTGGGTAGTTTTGGTAGTGAAAGTAGAAGTGGGGGAGGTGGTTGTTGTTGTTATAGTTATTGTGCTAATAACTGCGGTAGCTGCAGTTTTAGTATTCTAGCAACATCAGCAAATTCAGACTAAGATTTCTTCATCATCAAAACCTAAAACAATAGAAACATAAACCTAAAACAACAGTTAGGGTAGTATTTAAATGTTCACTAAAAGCGGTAAAGTTCTTCCCAAGTTTGTTTTCTACCACTGATGAAGCTACAGTGAAAAGACGCGAATTAATGGTAAAATGAGGTTCTACGCCAACTTCATCTTTAACGGACCAAAAAGCTGAGGTGTTGCAGATCAAATCAGCGGTTTATTTTCCATCGAATGGTTTGTTCATAATACATACAGATAATATTCAAATAATATTTCAATGCTGGATTTATGTGATGCAGAATAACTTATATACGTAAGTCGTATATCTGTGGTAGGCCACGTATATCTGTGGTAGGCCACGTACATCTGTGGTAGGCCACGCATAATTGTGGTAGGCCACGCATAACTGTGGTAGGCCACGTATATCTGTGGTAGGCCACGTATAACATTTCGGATTCCTCTTGGTCTCCTTCAAAACAATATCAAAATTCTCCAGGTCAACCAGCTCAAACTCGGATGTTTACCGTGTATATGAGTGTTGAGGGCACATGTATCTTCCACAATTAGTATTCTCCATAACATATCAAAGATTCTTTCCAAACAAATAGGATTCCATATAGTACACACTTCAGCGACGATATAAGGTTGTAAAAGACTCCGATTTACGGTGTAAATCTATATGTCCATGAAGGTGCAGGAACACATATAAATTCGTAAATCAAGACTCCTGTCTTGTATAATCCTTCCTTCCGAAGATAAATAACAAATATATCAATATGGGTGCCAAATCAAAACAAAGGCATCTGTCCTGCAGGCCAACTTATTTACCACTCTTTTTTTTTTTCCTCGCATGAGGTCGCATTGGCACCCGCCCCAAACCCGGCTCTGGTCAAGACCACATGTCCCAACACAAGAAGACCCAATGACAAAATGTGTCACTGTAGTGATCTTCTGTGTTCTCACACAAAGGACCTAATGACACATGAATGTCACTGTACTGGTCCCTGTGTCTAGACACATGATCCTAGCCAAAGGCCGGATATTAGGGCGTTGGGTTTGCCGGAGCAGTATTTATGCTTCGGATCACAAAGTTACCAAACATTTGTTGTTGTGTCGGCTTTTAAAGCCGAGCCAAAAATAAATTTTAAAGAAAATTTACTATCAAAAATTTTACTGATCAAAACTGTAATAATCTGAAAGACTAGTTCTAATACTAAAATTTAAGACTGGCTGAAAAAATTTAACTGGTTAAAATTTTTATGTCTTTTATTTTATAAAAAACAAAATATTTAAATTTTTATTCTTATACAATACATAATCTTTAACCTTTGTTTAAAAGTGTTTAATCATTACGTAAGAAATGAACAATGTTTACAATTTTTATAATATAAATGTAATAATATTTTGTGTTGCTTTTATTTCCCTTGGTTAATTAATACTTTTTTTTTACTTCCCTTGACAGTACTAACGTGCTCAAAGTCTTTGTTATCTCCCATAATGGCTCGTTTTTAATTTGCTTCCCCCCCCCCCCCCCCATTTTTTCCCCTTTGTTAACTCTGAGAATTAATAAATACCTTTGCTTGCCAATTAACAATATCCAGCATTAATTTCTTTTAGTTTTTGCAAAACTGATTAATATTAACAATACATTTTTAACAAAGTCTGTGTAGTATCAAATTTGCAAGAACATATTGCATCATTTTGATTTCAATCTTTTTCTTTCCTCATGTACTAGAAATAATATTTTAAAAATAAAAGAAACTTCTTTATTCTTTATACCATTTGCTGGAACAGATCTCTGCACCTGCGGTACCAGCCCGATGACAGTCGAACACCTGCTGCAGTACTGCCCAACCTACAGTAATGAACGGGGTAGCATATGGCAACAACCCACTTCTGTCAACGAAAAACTGTTTGGAGATGTCGGGAACCTTGAGTTGACTACTGCCTTTATTAGAGTCATAAATGTGGAGGTCTGAGGGCGAACGAGGAAGACGAAGAAGAATACCATTCGCTAACATAGTAACAAGCTGCAGTTTCTGCTTTTCGTATTGGACTAATTAGACAATTTGTGCTAATTGTGTATGATTTTTTAAAATACCGTACTTATTGAATACTTTTTCATGCTTTTGTAAACAAATATTTTAAATGAAACTTTTAACATAAAACTGAAAAAGGGAATCAGACTTTAGCAAATTTCTAATTTATATACCATCTCAACAGCACATAAAGTTGCCTTTGAAGTGCACTGATAAAGAGTTGTAGTAAGGTAGCCATTTTTGTCCTGGTATTCTTGCATGTATGATTAACCAAGCTAACTAAGCACAGGAGCATTACTTGGAATCTAGTTTTGTCTTTACATAAGTATCTTGTTTTTAATAAGCAAAGTAAGAATCATGCGTGTTTACTCTCTGGGTGTTTCATTTATTATTATTTTTTTTTAAAGGTAAAGGATTCCGTTACACGACCAATGAGGCATATTGGGAATGTGGTGTTAGGCCTATATTTTCTTGACCATCGGCACACTAGGGGGTGATGTGGTCAGCAACACGTCGGCCACCTTAACCTTCCTAGAGTTGCTCTGGTACCAAATTCACGAGGCTAGGTCGACCCCGCAGCCGCTTGCGGTCTAAAAAAATCCCTAGTACACACAAGGATTACAACTGTCAACTTGAATATTTGAAAAATAAACACTAATTGTCAGCGTTATGTTTTGTGCGTCACAGCTTACATTAAAACACAAACATTTCTACTAGTGTGTGTGTTGGGGGTGTTGAGTCGGACATGTCAGATATCTAGAGAACCATGATAGGAAACTCTTTATAGAGCGATACAACAGGAAGCAACCTGATCATCAGAAGTAGTCCCCCCGTCCGACAAGTGTTTCGGCCCGATATACTCCTTTACACTCTAAGGGGGGCGGGCCCACTTGGGTCATGACTCCCAAGCGTCTCAGCCTCCTGTTGTCTTGTATCGAAAATGAACCCATTTCACTTATGGTAGCAACTTTAAAATCCACAACTCCGCCAGCCGTGGAGGCAATTGTGAAGGTAACAAAAAGAAGACAAATTATTCCGTTCGTTCCGTCGCACATCACAACTGAGGACACACACCTGCGCGAAGCCGACGAGTCTAGCCACTGCGCGCTAGCCACTGAAATTCTGTGCCTGACACCCCTTATAATATACACCGCCTGTTGCCCCTCAGTCACAGCCCTTTCACTAGTACACCAAAAAAACTCAGCGTATTGTGGACTTAGAAAAATTTTGGTGTTTTCTGTACCGCAGCGTTTATTGTTACGATTTCCATTGCCCATTGCGGTTGTTCCACTACCAGCCTGATGCCTTTTCGGCAGTTTCACTAAGCCTTTTCAGTGCCCTTGTTCTAATACAATAAAACCTTGGAGTCTACGTTCAATAATAGTGTACAAAAGTGTACTATTAACAATCTTACACAATATCTCTCAGTTAATTCCAGCGCCCATTTATGCGCAAACAACATTGTGACAATAAGCATATTGCAATAATAACCTAAAACAATATCAAAATTCTCCAAGGTCAACATCAACATAATCTAGAACAACAGCATTAAAACTAAAAACAACAGCAACAGAACCTAAAACAACAGCAACAGAACCTAAAACAACAACAACATAACCTAAAACAACATCAACATAACTAACCAATCTCTGTTCACCAGCCCTATTATGACGGAGGATATGGTCTAAGGTTTCTACGACCTCATCTCACTAGAGGCTTAGGGATGGAGAGATGGAGCGAGAGGATGTTCGGAGAGATTCAGGGGCCAGCAACCGACAGCCCTTATAGGGATATCACAGTTATAACTCCTTCGGCCAGCTATGGATAACAGGCTGTTAGACATCGTATGTAGGAACAATATCGTATAACATGCTTGGCTTCAAGAAATAAATAACATCTGGTGAAAGTATAAGACTTTTATAAGTTTGTGTGAAAAATATTGAGTTGATATGTAATCGCCTTAGAGGCTTAGGGATGGAGAGATGGAGCGAGAGGATGTTCGGAGAGATTCAGGGGCCAGCAACCGACAGCCCTTATAGGGATATCACAGTTATAACTCCTTCGGCCAGCTATGGATAACAGGCTGTTAGACATCGTATGTAGGAACAATATCGTATAACATGCTTGGCTTCAAGAAATAAATAACATCTGGTGAAAGTATAAGACTTTTATAAGTTTGTGTGAAAAATATTGAGTTGATATGTAAGGGTTTTATTCTTACCTTCTTAGTTGATGTGTTTTTATTAGTAACGAGAGAGTAACACGCCAAGAAATTACTGGAAATAAATATGGTTTGCCTTTTCTGCCTAATGTCCTATTATTTAAGCAACATAACGTTAGCACTGATCATTAGTGGAGATTGTTTGGTTTGGTTTGGTTTTAAGGACTATCTTCATTGCACGCGGACAACCCCATCAGTGCTTCGATCTCCTCCCTTAGATCACACAAGGAGGATGTCAACACAGTGCACGAACTCAGTAGCACCGGCGAGAACCCCATTGTGTGTATGCAGGAATCACACATTCTACAAATACTTTTGTGGTGGGTAAGTTTCTAATTTTTAAATTTTGCCAGGGCAGCGTCCTTATAGCCTACTCTTTACGATTTCCAACTGCCGAGGGATTTTTAACGTGCGCAACTTGCACACGGGACCTCCTATTTTTTTCGCCCGTATCCGAGAAGGCTAGGCATCCGATCTCTCTACCCAGGAGACCAGGCATCCGATCTCTCTACCCAGGAGACCAGACATCCGATCTCTCTACCCAGAAGACAAGGGGAGAATATATCACTAGGAACCGCTGGTTCTGAAATAATTTCCAGCAATTAGTTACAAATATTGGGAGCAAATCCGGAACCTTTAGAATTAGAGACGGACACCACTCCTCTTAGCCACACCGACCCCTTCGTGAAAATAAGTAATACATAAAAACTACCTTGCTGACTCATAATGAAAATGAGATTATTGGCCTGTACTTGGGAAATGCTTGGATTGAAGTGGTAGAAATCGGTCTCTCGGGCAACCTCAAGAGATGTAATTGTTTCCCTTCGCTTTAAAATAATTTTAATGTTAGCCTCCCTGCTCGGTGTGTCCTACGTTTCAAGACATGGCAAGGAAATTATATTTTTGATTGTTTTTTATGTTTTTGTACTGAAGGACATTCACTACGTCTACTCCAGACAACACAATAAGCATTTCATATTTTTAAAAATTTCATTTTATTTATTGGTGCAGTGTTGTTTATCCACTTTTCTTGTTTTAATATGTCTTGTTCCTTCACGAAGTCTGTGGTTACTAAAGCCGTCCGTCTTCTATTGACATACAATTTTCTCTGCCCATCTGCTTAACATGCTGTTGGCATAGCTTGCTGCAGTTTTTATTGTACTTATAGAAAATGAGGCTATTTTTAACCACATCCCACAAAAGCAAGCCTGACCTTCCGAAATGAGGTACAGTATGTGATCAACGGCCCAATGGGCTGATCACCCGTTGGCTTGTCACACCGATTACGGAAACAACGGCAGATGGATCTATTTGTTGTTGCCCTAAAGACGCCGCTAGGCGTGATGGGAAACTACAACAGAGAAAATCAATCTGCTGTTGCCCTTAAGACGCCACAAGGCGTGATGGCCTCTGACTGCTTGGTCGGTCTTTGGCTAAGGACGGAAGAAGAAGAAGAAGAATGTGATCAACGTTGTCCACGTAATAAGAAGGAGCAAGGTCCTCAACCAGAGGCCTCGAAATCCATTCCCTGCTGTTCCGAGAGGAACAATCCCAGTCGAGATGGTTGAACCATATATGCTGAATGGGAGAAGACCGGCTACCAGGTGAAACATTGGAAGCTAAGAGTGAGGACCCAGGTCTCCATGACGCCCACACTTCACTGCAAGAACAACATCGGACAATCTCTGAAGGACAGAGGACAAGATTTGAGCCAGGCCAAAAGGAAGACAGCTGATAGGACAGCATGGCGTTCTCTCTGGCTAACCTCTACACCCCAGTGTAGAAGAGGAACGAATAAGTAAGTAAGAACTGCAGATAAAAAAACAAAGCCTACCTAGGTAATGCATAAATACATACCGGGGATAGGGGCGAATGAATCAACGCAAGGCGTGTGGAAAGACAGTGAGGGATTTCAAGAGAAGACACTTTTAAAGAAAATACATAGAGAAAGAGGTCTTAAAATATATTCTGCAAGCTACAGAAGCAATGTACATCGTAGCCCCTTCCCATTCGTCCCCTACCAAAGCTTTCTTAGGCACATAACTCTTGAAATCTTAAAACAGTGATGTATTATTGCGTTATGTCCCTTTGTTTAATCCAGAAAATGTAAACGTTTGAAAATAGACAAGGTACTGTTGAAATTAAGTGAAAGAATTACTTTTCTAATCGTATCTCGGAGACTTGCCATTCTTATTTCTAAAGTGATCTTGAACTTCCGGTTCAAGATGTCTGACGTAGTTTGTGATTTGAGTTTATATAGCCTGCTTTGCTGCGTTTTACCTAAGTGTTTGACTTGGTACGAGCCAGTATGTTCATATGAGGAGACCTCACCCCTTTTTGTGCAACAATCGATGTCTGCATGTTAATCATATGCCTGAATGAAGGCTTGTTTTTTTAAAAGGTCAGCTAGCGACTTTGTCAGCCATCTTGACAAATTCTGTTCACAAAAAGATGACGTGTAATTTCTTAACATGTTTTAATAATAATAGCGTCGTCAACAAATGTCTTCACTTCGTAATAAGCATGGTAAAGCTCGAATAAAAGCGTCTTCAGTCATAGTCATTAGTTAATGACCCCAAGCTTAAGGTGTTCCAATGTGCTGAGAGGCTGAATGGCTAATGGGAAATCAGTCTTAAACATTGGCTGTCTGGAATGCGAGCGGGGCGGTGCCAGGCAGATGGACTTTCTTAGGAAGATCCCTTTCCTCTTCCATGGCATGGTGGCTTTACCAGGGTGACCGGTTATTTCCAGCATATCTTGAAAAAAAATAAGATGAATTTTGCAACAAACCAGAATTATCGCGGGAGCTACGTGAGGCGGAAAAATTTTTAGGCCACAAACGGCTCCTGGGTCGACCCAGCCCCAAATGGGTACCAGAGCTACTCTGGGAAGGTTAAGGCGGCCGGCGTGATGCCGACCACATCACCCCTCGTGTGCCGACGGTCAAGATAATATGGGCCTAACACCATATTCCCAATATGCCTAAATGGGCGTGTAACGGGTTCCTTTACCTCCTTTACCTACGTGGATCGTGCTCTGTCGCCGATGCCCTCGGCAAATGTAACGAAGAAACGTGGATGCAAAAGGAGAGGTAGGGGGGAGAAGAGGAGAAAGAGAAAAAGAAGAGATGTAAAAGCAAAACAAGAAAGAAAGCGGACAGACTCTCTATGAAATACTTACGTATAGGGTACTGGAATTGTTGAAGTGCCTACCAACGGGCAGCCATCATTCAAACTATCGTTTATGATTTTGATATATTAATGATCCAGGAGACAAATTTAAAAGTGAATTCTGTTGTCAAGTGCCCCGGTTACAGATGTTATACACATCCGTGTGGGTCTGGCAGACGAGGTATGTGAAAGATGCTCCCTCATGCATGGCTAGATACAAGTGTCCATTCTAATGACGATGCAGAATTACAGGGGCTTGTACTGCATATAAGCGGTCAAGAATGGCAACTCTTCAATTTATATGCCCTTGTTAAAAGCCTTACGGAAGAAAGTAGCTGCGAGTTCCTGACAAAATTGTCCGAAGACCCTAACAAGATGTGCTTAACTGCGGGCGATTTTAATGCTAGATCTATGGAATGGGGGAACTCCACGGAAAATAGACAAGGTGTTGCCTTGAGCCAGGCTTTACTCAGCTCAAACCTATCCATTTTAAATGATTGACGCCCAACAAGACTGGCATCTAGACGAGGGGATACTGATGGTGTCATACATCTGGCATTGATTTCTAGTGCTGCCGCTACCTTTGCACGCTGGGATGTATTGCAAGCTCAAGAAAGCGATCACCTACCCTGTGTAGTCCTCTGCGAAAGGAAAGACCACCAGACACAGGAAACCGAAACAGACTTTCCAGTATCATACAGGCCCACATGACAGTAGTAGCCCTGTGCACATATTGCGCCAAATTGCGAAACAAAAGACAACTCGTTCACCTTTTATACAACCGCCCTGGTGGAATGAGTCAGTAGAGACAGCATGGCTGGAATAGGAAAGAGCGACAAAGTTATGGCGAATAGCACGGAAGAGAAGGACAATGAATTATATAGAGGTGGGAGATTTTAAGGAGAAAAAGCAAAGAGCCATCAATCCTTTCAAGAGCTTGGCAAGAGAAGCCAAAGATGCATTGTGGGAGGGCTTTGTGACACAGATGGATATCTTCTCAGCTTTGTCAGATCTTTCATGTTTAGGTATGTGTATTTGTAGGAAAGATTATATATATATATATATATATATATATATATATATATATATATATATATATATATATATATATATATATATATATATATATATATATATATATATATATATATATATATATATATATATACCCGCGTTTCGCCGGAAAAAAGCACTGTATATATATACATAGATACATATATAAAATAGCAACTCAGGCCTCTGAGAAAACAAGGGTTAGACCTGAGATTAGATACATAAGCCCGTCTCAGACACAGTTCCCCACTTCCCGAAATCACTTCAAGATCTGACAAAGCTGAGAAGATATCCAGAGGGCAGAATCTTATAGTTAGGAGTCTTAATCTTCAACACAACAAGATAACTGAGAAGAAGCCATAGCTGACCGCTATTGTGAGCGATTTGTAGATCGAAGTTTCAAACAGCCGCAGACTTCGAAGTACTACTGTCTGAGGGTATGTCTGTATAGATCGTTAAGCTTTCAAAATATTTTAGTGAGTTAATGAACATTTGAAACTAATGAATATTTTTTAAAAATAATGTTATTCTTAACATGAATGCTCAGGTCTGTATCTTGCCTTGTGCTCGGAAAAATATGGCTTCCACTTCTATACACCCTCAATCATGGACAGCATTGGCTCAGCTAGAAGTCCTTGTTAGGACTGACCAACGCTAGCAATATAAGCTTACAGTCCTTTTTAAGGCTTTGATTATGGGTACAGTACTCAAAGAGTTCGTCTTCTCTTTTACTTTCTTGTCTTTCGGCACATTTTGTCCATGTATTTGTAGCAAGTGTAATTTGCTGGGGAGGTTAAGATGTTACCTACAAGGAAAGAAAGCTGTGTATGTGTCAACCGTGTGAGGTCAAGCAAATGTAGGCCCCTGACTCTAAAAAGATGATGATGATGATGATGAGGTATTATCAGGGCACCTAACGCTACCTCCCTAGATCTCACACGGTCCGTATTTTAATTCTAGTGGCTGGTGTATGATGTGTCTAGTGTCTAGAGGTGAAATGACAATGATGGTACATCAACACAATACACTTTAACTCACTATAAGAAAATTAATAAGACTGTGGTTAAAGTTTTCTTTAAAATTGAATATTTTCTCTACAATTTAATCTGCCTGTCCTGCCATCTCTTTTGGACAGGTCTTTAAAATGAGGAAAATATATTTTACATATACTGATTAACTAAAATGTTTGGACCCTTTGTCCGATAAGTATAATGTCACTATATTCCTGTAGGTGTATTCACAGACTAAAACTTTATAGCTACTAGTGTTAGTCAGTGGTTAGGAGGAGCTGTTGTTTCATCATCCCCCTATAAATCGAATTATTCTTTAGAATGAAGTGTCAGATGTCCCAGATGTTAACACATCACCTGGGATTCTTGTTATGAAGATAACAATTCAGTATGTCACTGCAGATACTGTAAATATCAGCACACACCAGCTCCTGACAGCATAAACTTTCGATAGGAGACTTTATTCTTCCACAACCACTCATCAGGTTTCCTGTCACCGGCTGGTAACAGGAAATAAAAACTCTGCAATAAAAAGACACCCTGGCCTTTTCATATCTGATCACAACTTCTTATCACTATGTACACATGATGGGATGGGGTCAGCTTCGTGTGCATACAAAGTGCACCAGCCCCTAATTTATATGACTCACACCTTGCTGTAACCACACCTCAGGTCCCTATGGCAGATACGCCACTGTACTTTTACATAGTTTGCTTCAATACAATAATGTGGAGTAACCACATTTCCTGTTGTATGATTTTCTTTTCTTTTCTTACTTATAAATGTTCTAGGCATGTTGAAGAGTGTTCATAAACACAGAGGCTTACTAACGTCTTCTAATACAATAATATTAATACAAAATCATAACAATATGCAACAGTCAAATACAGTTCAATGTGAGGACTCAATAATGTTTGCTCCCGGCATGTCCTTCACTTTTCCCCAATAGCAGTATCTAACTTTGGCAGTTTTAATCAAGCATAATTATACATAAAGCATTCTTACCACAGTTCAAAGAAATATGTCACAAATAACGTTGACTGGCAAAGATATGGCCTCCGTTTTCTCTGCCCTGCCCAGACTGTGAGTTGAATATTTATTTTAAAATTTATCACATCTGTTCTCAACGTATTCGTTGATAGAAACTTTCTTGACAAATGGCCACGAGAGCTGTAAGCCTTGGCCAATATCTATCTAAGCCGGCCAATGAAATCAGGCGACTACCAAATTTTTGAATTTAGTTTTTGAAAAACAAAAACAAAACTCCAAACAGACTATGCGTCTCGTAGTCCATTGGTCAGTCCGCCTGATCATGCCAATACAAAAAGATGTTTAGTTTTGGTTAACATTTTCCTACCTCCCCCCTGTACTCCTATACCAACCAATAGGAGTTGAATTACTCCAATGCCTCTTTTTTCAAATTTGCGTCCCCAAATGTTACCAAAAACAAGCAAGGACGATCATGCGTTTGTCAATCTGTCTTAGCATATATGGTTTTATGACAATATCTTGGCTGTTAGTTTGACTACTATATATTTTAAAGCATATTATTTCTCAGGGGACACTAAGCTATCTTACTATATGATTTTTATGTCTATATTATGTGTCGTTTAGATTTTCAGTTTTGTCACTGTCAATCGTCAATTACAACTTTTTACACAAGTCGGCCATCTTTCCCCCTCCTTCTGTATCATTTTTTGTTTTATTCAAATAACCCACTAGTTTGTGTGACGTCAGAATTACACTACGCAGCGAGAATTAAACTATCTGTGTGTTTATATCTGCTGGCTTTTCCCACAGCGTGTATATAGTAAAGGAACTGCGTGCAGAGCGAAGAGGGGTTTTCAAGGCTGTTGGTAGTATTTTGCGTTAATTATTACAGTTGTTTCGTTCTTACTACTGGAAAATGTCCAAGATACTACTAATTTTTGCGTTAAAGTTAACATATTACGTTAATTCAGATAGCTGTTTTGTTAATTATAAGTCTTGCCTCAGTTTTGTTTGCAGCAGATCGGGCAAGATGTTAAATATTATTTGTACGTCTCGAAACCGAAACTAAAAAGCGTGTCAGATTTTATGGCGGGTCCTTTTATAAGCATTCCCACTGCACCAAAGGCAGCGCTCTACTGGAGTAGAAGACGAAGATAGTCAAGCACTCTAGGGCGGGTTTATTTATTATCCTAGGACTAAAATCTTACTGAATTTCGCGATTATTTCACAGATTTCACTACACACCTCCCTTCCTAAAACATGCATCCATTGCAGGTTATAATCTGTGAGATAACTTAGCGCAAATGAAGTCCTACGCGTCTTTCTGATTTTCATCACAAGGATGTCTACTAAAAAAAATCGGCTCCTACGTTCTGAGAGCCGGGAATCTATTCAATCATAAATGAATAGGGCTGTAATAATAACCAGCTTAATAATCTGGCATTTTCATGCTTTGTTCACTTTGCGGCTTTCATAAGCGACTGGGTTCTATTCCCCATCTTGCGAGGAGGACCTTTGCAACAATGTAGCGCCTAGGCCCACATTGCTTGCGTCACTTTTCACTACACATTCCTGATTCAAGTTAGGCAATTTCAATAACGGCCTGCTTGTGAGTTTTTTCTTAGCGAAAGGAATAGAATAAGGCCTCATACAGATGGGTGTTGGATCTAGCAGTTTCATATCATATTCCAACAAATTGGTGTGCCCCGGTTTATCCGTTAACACGTCTGTATGTTTCTCCAGGACCTTTTGAACCTTCTCCCTCTGTCCTTTTATCAGGTGATTACTGATTTTCACCTGTGCAAACTTTTCACTGGGTTTCAGTGGATATTCAATTGAGGTGAGAGGATCATTCTTCATTTCGGTTGCGATAGACAAGGCCATTAAGTGTGTTCCTTCCTGGATTTGCCTGTCCAGATATTTCTTCAAAAGGTTCACATGATAGACTTTTTCCTTTCCCTTCTTGTCTATCTTATAATTTGTTCTGGATACTTTTTTTCCAAAACTGTATATGGACCTTGCCATCCGATTTGAAGTTTATTGCTGCTGCCGGGTAATAGAAGAAGCACCTTCTCCCCTACAGCAAGCTCCCTATCCTTCGCTTTTTTGTTATAATAAGCAGCATGCTTTTTCCTGGCTTGTCTCAAATTTTCATTTTCCAGTTTCCAACTAGTTTTTAAACGAGTGGTCAGTTCGTTCACGTAATGATATGATGAGGTAACAGTCTCTTCTGCCTTCTCATTGGTCCACTTCCTTAACAAGGCTACTAATGGACAGTTTATTGGCCTCCCAAACACAGGGTTACCGGTGCCATTCCGGTCGAAGTTGCAATGGACTTTTTATTGGCCTCCCAAATAGGGTTACCGGTGCCATTCTGGTTGAAGTTCCCATGGACTTTCCTTCTATCATCACTCACAAACCGTCCACTACCAATTCGTTTCCTGGGGTTGTCTCCCCTCAGGTTCAAATTCACAGTGAGAGAACTTCGCTCTCTTTTATATTCCTCCAGTTCACATAATTCCGACCGAGGGATTGTCGGCTTATTCTGGGCTATATAATCTAAACTCATCTTCTAATAGAAGGGTTGAAATGAAGAACAATGGGCCGTGTCTTTAATACAAAAATAACTCAGAGATGCAGAAGTAAGGTGTAAAGGTTAGGGATCCTAAAACCTAACCTAGTCCTAACGATCTGGGTGAGTTATTTGGATGGCATCTAAGACGTAGGCCTATCGCTTATTTTCATTTCAACCTATAGGCCTAGACGTCCCAACTGAACATAGGATTACATGCTACAATTTAAACTAGTCCAACGTGAATTCTTGTAATACCTTTCCATCTAGTAGTTATTATGGTGTTACTGCCCATTTTAATAAAATATTTAGGCCTAACTCGTCAAGTGTTAACTGTAGGCCTAACGAAAGTCGAAAATTATTTTACATAGCCTAGTATAATTTTTCAAGTCACGGTTCTTCTTGACTTACCCATGACCTGAACTCTACAAATTGCGCAAGTATCACACTCGACATCCCAGCTCCACATGGCTACAAGATTCCACTTCTTGAGGGTGAACATTTTTTCTGGCTTTGGCACGCCTTCTTTGTCGTTCTGGTCCGTTTCCATCTTTCTAAACATTCTCTTTATTTATTTCGCTAGAAAATATGCTGTTCCGGGATGCAATTTTAGTTATGTTCGTATCGTACAGTATTTTCTAAGATTTAATACAAATTCCTGAGCAATTTAGAATGAAATAAAATTTGAAGTTTACAACATTAATTTACACTGGGATTAAAGGAGCAAAATAGAACGAAGAATATTTTCGAGGTTGCTAAAACAACAACTCTTTCAAGAATTACAACTAAGTTCAACAAGATAAGCAGATTTTCTGATAATTCGTTACAGACTAACAGCGAGCATAAGCAAAATGTCAAATTCAGCGACACCAAATTAAAACAGATAGAAGAGTCAAATGATTTTGCCACATGTTTCTGTCACAACGCATGCCCCCGAGCAAAGGATCGTGTAGATTTGGAAATACGTTATCGCGTAACCGACGCAATTTGCGCTTATATTAAACTGCGCATGCCTCGCCAAATTAGGAAAAACTAGTAAGTACCAATGAGGGGAGATTCAGGTTTCAGCAAACCATTAGATTGGCCTGACAGCTTACATTCATCCATACACTATCTCTCAGACCCCCAAAGAATATAACCCTTCAAGAACAGCCATTGGTGGATCTACATTTTGACGGCCCTGAAGCGTGAACCCGTGGAGGGGCCCCTTTTATTTAAAAAAAGTGTTGGGATGGAAAAAAAACGTATTATAGAGAAAACTGGATTTGGAGGCTCTGAAGCTCAAGCTTCATCAGTTTCATAGTAGATCCGCCTCTGGAAAACCCGTGTCAACAGTAATCTTAACATTCCTGTCGCGTGCCATCAACTCAAGGTCTTTCCATGTCCTCCTCATGTTTTTTTTTGTTTTTTTTTTTTAATTAAATGATGAAAAATATCCTGCTCAACCTCTGATGGGTTATAATTATGGTATATGTTTTCAATTCCAAATAACATGAATAACTGCCGATTTGTGAAGGTGGCATCACATCTTCCTCGTCAAAGTGACATCACATCTTCTTCGTCAAAGTGACATCACATCTTCCTCGTCAAAGTGGCATCACATCTTCCTCGTCAAAGTGACATCACATCTTCCTCGTCAAAGTGACACCACATCTTCCTCGTCAAAGTGACATCACATCTTCCTCATCATTTTCACGTGTCTCCAGTTCTCTTCTCCAGGTGTTTTTCGGTCTGCCGCTAATTGCTTTACTCTGTGGATTCCAGAGAAATGACTGCCTTGTAATGCTGTCAACGGTTTTCCTCAGTTTGAGTTATATCTATCGTCAGCGTTCTCTTCTCGTCATTCGCTCCACTGGGACAACCGCTCCACATTAGTGATCTTCTCGTAGCATGTCAATGCCTCTATTCTGCTTAAGCTCCCCCCCCCCACGCCCATGCAGTGGCGTAGTAAGGGGTGTGAGGGGGCGGTCCGCCCCGGGTGACAGCCATGAAGGGGAGGTGTCGTCGTACTCCATTAAGATAGTACTTTCTTTTAAAAATATACTTGTGAGTTTCACTATGGGAAGGGGAGGGGTGCCAAAGTGAGGATCAGCCCCAGGTGCTAAATACTTTAGGGGCGCCTATGCACCCATGGTTACTGAAATATAATAAAATATACTACAGCCTGGTACAACCACGATACACGGCGTGTTTATATCAACATTGTTTTACATTTTCTAAAACTACACAATAACCAACAGTGACGTCAAAATTAAGTGGGGCCCCCCCTCCCCCTCCTTATATTATGACCTCAGTAAATCGATATACGGCAAATCTGTATAAAAATATCTTACTTTATCATCATCATCATAACTGCATTCCACGTAAAACCCACTATTGGTCAGTCTCCCTCAGCAAATGTAGTAGGGTTTAAATGCTACCTGTTCCTGTATCGCGTTGGTTGTATACACACCGGAAGCATCGTCTCAAACGTCTATCCGAGCTAGTCTTACTTCTGATTTCAAATTCCAGCAATCTTAGCCATGTTGATTTATCGACTGCATTGTCAATCTCTAACAGAGATCATTAATTTTTCTTAGTATCTCTCCATTATCCATATCCAATGTCCCCATTTATCGGGTCTTCTCGAAGGTAGTCTGTCAGTGTTCTAATTAAAAAAAAAAAAACATTTTGGTTCTTTTTGGCAAGGCGCGCCTCTTTAAACCTAGATACAAGGTTCGTCGGTTTATTAGGGCGCATGTGAAAAATATAAACAACCCCGTGATCCGGTTTGATGAACTTTCTCATTTCCGCAGACTTTTTTTTTTTTTTTTTTTTTAACCAGCGGCACTTGGGAATATTCAGCCCTCGGCCCAGACATTTCTTAGGCTGAGGACCTGAGGACAGTTTCCTCGACACCGGTCAGGAGCTTCGCTCCTTCCCATGTTTTGCAAGAGGGTTTTATCACAGGAGCCGTTCAGGCTATTCAGTCAAATTTCCGGCCGTAAACATTTCTTCAACGCCGACGCCCGGGCGAAAGTTTGCGAGGACATGAGGTCCATCATGTTAATTAATGAAGAGCCTGCTGTAAAACTAGTAAGGAAATAAATATTTAAATTAAAACCTAAAATAGTACAACGTTTTTACGAAGCCATTTTCACCTTCGCAGACTTAAGATATTGCACTTCAAAACTTATGAGCAGTCTCGCACCAATGCTGACCAAGCTCCAAGGGAAGTAGTTCACCTCCAGACTTTCTTGCAGGAGCAAGACTGAACAAAGTTTGCTTTTGACTCGACACCGCATTATCCATCATTGTTTGCAAAGATCGAACTTCTACCCCAGAAATATGAACGAAACATGGCTCAAGTTTGCGAGGACAGTAGACTAGGTCCATCATGTTAATTAATGAAGAGCCTGCTGTAAAACTAGTAAGGAAATAAATATTTAAATTAAAACCTAAAATAGTATGCAATCAGTTTTACAAATTAACGGTACACAGGAAACACGGGACGTTTAGGGTTTCACTTTTCGTCAGCCACAGTTACAAACAGGTGACAAGGACAAGAATTATAGACAGGTGAAAGAAAAATACTATAAACACATACGAGGGTGAGAAACACAGACAAAAAGAGCGATTTAAGCAGATGAAAAAGTAAACAACACAGGCAGGACCGTAGATAGGACTTAATAAGGGGGGTTATAAAAAAATTTGGCGCAAAACATGTTTGGTACAGTATAATTTCCCCACAAATGTTTTTCACCATACCCTGGGGGGGGGGGGGGGGGGTGTTGGTTTGGTTTGAAACAGACCCCCCATCTACGGCCCTGAACACAGGTGATGAGCAATAAAGAACAATAATAACGCAAGAAAAATGCAAAACCAGAAAGAAAGAAATATCAAAACAAGAAATCAAACAATCATCAACGAAACGCAAAACAAAATAATAAAATAGCTTGTTGCCTCATGTTGCCAGACTGGCTATCCGTATCTCTTGTTGCTTTAGCACAGTGTTTCCCAAACTTTTTTGGTTCACCACCCCCTTGGCTCCCAGGGCATGTCCCCAGCACCCCCCTGCATTTCCCCACAGTACATAAAAAAATGTAAAGAGTGAAAAATAAGAGCAACTGTTAATACAGTAACAACTAATTGCTCAATTTATCACATTCTAATATAAAGCTACAGATACGCTTATTTATTAACGTTTAAAAAGAAAAACTTAATTACTTAATGAAGTAAAACAAACAGCAGTATGCGAAAGTAAATTAGTAACAAACTTACTTCATTTTTAACTTCAGTGAGATGGATGTACCTGGTGCAGTGATATCAGCTTCTCAACATCAGGCTGAAAGTTTCTTAGAAGGAGTCTCAGATCCCCACGTTCAGTAATCTGCAGTCTGTTTCTCTGCTTCGAAAGAAGTTTGACAACCGCGCTGAAACCACGCTCTACTAAATACGATGTTGGAAAGGCAATAGAGAACATCTTAACCTTTCCCCACACTGCAGGGTTGCGTTCAGAGATTTCTTTACGCAACCAAAAGTCTTGATATGATTTCTTGAACATTGGCTTAAGCTTAACGTCATTTTGTAGCGATATCAATTCCTCTTCCACCCTTCCTAGTTCCTCACTGCATGTGTCCAGGAATGGATTTATTATCCAGTCTGGAATCGTGATCAAAAGAAGACCCTGAAACCTCAGAGACATGTCTTTATGCAGCATATCTAGGAGTGCACAATATACTTGAAGATTATCCTCTGGTATTTTGTCTTTCTCTTCCAACTCTAAGAGGCTGGGAAATTGGATTAACTCGCGACGGCCAATATTACGTTTGAATAGCGTTAATTTGGCCAGAAACGTGGAGACGACAGATTTGACTTTTATAAGATTAATATCATTTCCTTCCTGTTGTAGATTTATGTCGTTAAACTTTGTGAATAAATCTGACAAATATGCAATGTCATGCCTGATATTCGTTAGTTCTGTACTGAGCGAAGCATGCGAGTCTTTGAAGAATTCTACCACAGTTTCAAAAAGAGCATAAAAGCGTCTCAGACAATTTCCTTTTGAGAGCCACCTAACTTCTGTGTGCATCAGCAAACGTTCAAACTGTTCATCATTCTCAGTACAAAGCTCTCGAAATAGTCGAGAATTGAGAGCATTTGGGACTTAATTTTGTTAATCGCTGTGATACCAGTATTTAATGATTTGTGAAGCCGATCACTTAGATTTTTTGCGACAAGATGTTGTCTGTGAATTACACAGTGTATTGTAAATATACCAGGTACAGCTTCTTTTAAGAAAGCGTTAAACCCGCGGTAACAACCTATCATTGATGGTGCCCCATCTGTTGCACAAGCAAGAATGTTAGTAAGCGGAATGTCCTTCTCTTTGAAAAATTTATCTACTACACGAAATATTGACTCTCCTTTTGTATCAGTTACTAGTTGCTTAGCAAATAACAAAACTCTTGAACCAAGCTTTGGTCTTTTACGAAGCGAACATAGGTGTTATGATTAAAATTCATAACGATTGTGTCGATATCATTGTTTGTTTATTTTATACGGAGTCATTTATTAATACAGGAAGTGACGTCATGCCTCTATGGTGTATTTGGCAGACGTGAAACTAAGAATGCAGAAGGCAGAGATCGACTGCAGGGCCTTCTACCATTGTGTGTCATGGCGAGTGGATGCATGTGTTTGAGTTCCTGAGAATATAATTATTGTACATCCCTATGTTATTCCAACACTGATACATCAAGATCTCTTGTGAGATGTATCTAGTTATCTTCATTTAAAGGGAGTATGGATTCTCAATGTCGAATATGCATGGATATTAATAAATAATGTTAAAATTGAAAAGACAGCGTTACAGATATGAACGGACTGTACCAAGTTTTATCGACGACTGCATCTAATATGCCCTTTTAATATGTCATAGTGTAACAGATGGATGACTGGTTACGGCATCAATTCAAAGTATGTAACCGCGCTATATTTCACTAGGTGGCAGGTGGCAGGCCTAGTTATATTACCATCAAGATACTAATCTCTTTTATTATTATATCTTCCAATTAAGTTTCTAGTTAACTGGTGTAATGGCCATCACCGCCAGAGATGACAATTCCTGGATGAGATATGGTCCTTCTTTTCAACCCTTGACTTGTTCTCTTCCTTCTCCGTTGTTATATAGTGACTAATCGTATAGTGGATTTCATAATGACTATTGACCTGGCATACAACAACAACCCTCACAGATTGAGCCCAACTTGTGTGGTATCCATCAAAACTTGTTTATTTACATGTAATCATTTTCTTCAACAAGGTGAGGCATACAGCACATATCTCTTTTATAGTTACTTCATAATTGCCTGAAGTACAACTTCTGACTTATATACATATATATTCTCCTCTTGAAACAAATTCATATTAAATCTAATTGGCTTATTCCTTCCGTGCTTCAAACCTTCCCCTGATTTGTCTAAGCACCTCAGTAACTCCTTGGAACTTTCATTCCTTTCTGACTAATCCTGTCAGGTTCATCTATACTACCATTCCTGTAATCTGAACACTATGGGGGGGGGGGGGGGTTAGGAAAAAAAAGATGGGGGGGGGGGTGTAA
>JAMPIV010012528.1:0-20697 GCA_024509875.1 Oreohelix idahoensis
GTGGGGCAGCTTATGAAGTTTTTTGCAAAAATGAGCAGAGGTGATCAGGAAAATTATGACATGCTAAAGCAGGCTCTTTTGTTAAGGTATGAAAAGAATGCAGAGTTTTACAGGAAAAAATTTAGGAATGCTAAACTACTGTCAGGTGAAACCTATCACCATTTTCTCTGCACGAATAGAGACATACTTGGAGAAATGGACTTCTCTGGGGAAAACCCAAGATCTTAAGGAAATGGTCCTTATAGAGCAATTAAGAGAGTCCATGGCTCCAGACCTGAGAAAGTTTCTCATGGAACAAGGTGCAGAGAGGCTGGGTGAGTTGCTAAATGTTTGCTGAAAGGTATCAAGCAGCTCAAGCAGAGGTAACAGGTAATAAAAAGAAACAAGTGGATAACTTTAGGGCACCACAGAACTTTAATAAATTTGATCCTAGGGATCAAAACAAAGGTAAGCACCAGTTTGATAGGCCACGGTATGAAAATAAAAATAAATTCCCACAATTCGATGAAAGGAAATATGATGAAAGAAAATCTTTCAACCAAGGAAAAAGGTGGGTGTAAAAATTGTCAGATGGACAATCATGACACTGACCGTTGCAGAAGGAAACCTGTGTATATGGCAACCCTTCAGGTCAGGTCGACCTCAAGACAGGAGGAGGATATTATGTTAGATACCACTCCAGAAGAGATGAGGAAGGCACAGGCTGGGGATAAAACACTCAAGCCTTGTTTCAGAAAATTGTCAACTTGTCATACAACTCCAGGCAAGGGAGATTTTTACATGAAAAACAAGTTGATGTATAGGAAGACTGGAGCTAGATCCAAAGGTCAGGGACAGCTGGTACTTCCTAAAAGATATAGGGCAGACTTAATAAGGAGCCTACATGTGAAACCAGATGGGGACCATGAGAAGATAGGTACCATCATTCAAAAGGTGGCTCACAATTATTATTGGCCCAAAGCAAGATGGGACATTGAAAATTTTGTAGAAAGGTGTAGCATAGCACATGAGGGAACACCCACAAGTGGGAACATGGATCAGGACCTGGACACGCCACGGGGCAAAATTAGGCCTGATAATAAAAAGAAAAATAGATTTGATAAAGTGGACCAAATGGAATGGGAAGCCCCTTTTCACGGACAAGCTTCACTTAACTGTTTTACAATGGCCACTATGCGGAGAGTGCAAAAAGATGTCTTACCCCAGGATAAGCCGAAAATCCCTCAATCGGACTTAAACAAACTGGAGGAAGAGGATGTAGAGAGGAAATCTCTCATCAAGAATTTTAAGTGGGGAGAAAGCCCCAAAAGAAAAGTTGGTAGCGGTCGTTTTGTGAATGATAATTCTGGGAGGAAAAATCATCACTATAAAGCTTCGAGTGGAAGAGACCATACCGGTGCATGGACAAATAGGTCCACAAAATTAAAGGTCCATATGTAGCTTTGTTAAGAACGTGGACTGATGAAAAGGCAGAGGAAAACATTACATCTTCATACCAATATGTGAATGAGCTGACCACTCGTTTAAAAACTGGCTGGAAACTTGCCAATGAAAATTTGAAACAAGCCAGGAAGAAACATGCTGCCTATTATAACAGGAAGGCGAAAGACAGAAATTTGGCTGTGGGAGAGAAAGTACTGCTTCTTTTGCCCGGGAGTCAGAATAAGTTACAAATTGGATGGCAGGGTCCATATACAGTTTTAGAGAAGGTGTCTAGAACAAATTATAAGATAGATAAGAAGGGGAAAGAAAAAATCTATCATGTGAATCTCCTGAAGAAATATTTGGAAAGAGAACATCAGGAAGAGACACACTTGTTGACCTTGTCCATCGCCATGGAGATGAAAAAGGAACCACTTTCATCATTTGAATATCCATTACACCCCTGTGAGACAGCAGCACAGGTGAAAATCAGTACACATTTAACGAAAACTCAGAAAGAGAGAGTGCAACAGGTTCTAAATAATCATGCAGAGGTGTTAACAGACCGACCAGGGCATACAAACCTATTGGAATATGATATGAAACTGATAGACCCCACACCTGTCTGTATGAAACCATATTCGATTCCGTTTGCTAAGGAGAAAGCTTTGAAGGAAGAGATAGACTATCTATTGAAGTGAGGAATTATTTCGCACAGTGAATCTTCGCATAGTTCCGGTGTTGTACTCTTAAGGAAGCCCTCTGGAGAACATAGACTCTGTATAGATTACAGGAGACTGAATGCTATTACAGAAGGACAGGTGGATCCATTGCCGGATACAAATCAGCTGTTTGCCAGACTAAATAAATCTAAATATTTCTCAAAAGTGGATCTGAGTAAAGGATACTATCAGATTCCAGTAAAGCCTGAGGTTAGACCATACCTAGCTTTTAGTACCTCAGAAGGACACTATGAGTTTAATAGATTGCCATTTGGATTGAAGAATGCGCCTAGTGTCTTCTCTAGAATGATGAGAAAATTGTTGGATGTAAACATTTCGGAGGAACGTAATGAATCCCTGAGTTGCCTCTTTGATTGAGGATATTCCGAATGTTTCATACAGGATAATAAGAAGATTATGGGATCCACTACGAAAACTCTGCTATCACCAGGTATATGTTATCTCCTCATAACGTACATTTTGAGGGAAATATAATGTTCTCTGGACATGTCATTGCGCAGACTCAGAGAAGAGAAATGGTGAATACGGGTTGCGAAGCAGCATTAAGACAAGCATTCACACTTGCGGCTGTTCAGTAACATAACCGAAATATATTATTGGTTGTAGAAGTCTGAGGCAGATTTCAAGAGTAGTGCCTACTCTGAATGGACCCAACTACATAAAACCATGATAGCACCACAGCAGAGTAAAGTCAAGTTGACTTACATTTATCTATGTGTATATAGAATAAAGGACTGACATATAATGTCTGTTTTAAGAGGGGAGGTGTCGTGAAATATTCTAATCCACATATATAAATTATCAGGTAAATATAAAGCCTAACAAATAAATTCTAATAAAGAAAAGAGCAATGGTAAAATAACAGTGCTGTCACAAAGAATGTACTCGAAATCCCCTTTGTTTTATGCTTCGTCTGCAAATTGTAACGCTTTCACGTTGATAGTAAAAGCCTACTATATTATTACCCGCTTTCTTCAATGAAACGTGTGCTGTATTTCTTGGAAAAACATTGAGATACCAAGCTGATCAATGACCTAATTTAAATATTTCATTCATTCCATTTTATACACGGCGTAACTAAAGACAGATGGACTAAAGGATAGAGAGAAGGGAGAGGCATAAAGCCGAACTCGTGCAACACTGAACACGCGTCGCGCGATACACAATTACTACTATCACGCGTGTGAGGCCACATGCACTAACTTTTTTTTTCAGACGGACAGTGATAAAAACACTAACCTTCCCAGAGTTAGGTTTTTAAATCCTGAAAAACTCTTATTAGAAAAGATGACAATAGATGGGTTTACGTTTGAAAACATTACAGTACCCAGACAGCACATCTTCGAAACAGGAGGTAGAAGAAATTGCATATTTTGAACGCAGCCACTTAGCTCTTTTAAATTTGTATATTTGGGTTCCTTAGGGCTTGCGGACAAAGAATATGTAAAACGTTACGCAAATAGTCTAGGAATTAACAAGTTATAACCAAAATAAAATAGTGGGGATGCCTGACAGCATGAAATCATTTCTGCTCATAAAATTTTTTAATAACGTGTGTGAAAAAACCTTGCGTACGGAAATAGCCTACCATGTAAACTCCAAATTGATTGGAGCGCAACAAATATAAGACTAAACACGATTGGTCGGACTATAAATACTATCTTTGGTTGTTAGGGGAGACGTAGGAAGGTAACATTTTTTCAAACACTTGTCGAAACGTGGCTCCATTGGCCAGACTCGCTGATATAATCACTTAGGAGCGTTAGTTCGAGACCACTAGTTCAAATAAGCTTGATAAAGCAACAGTGCGTTGAAGCCAGCTCATATTTTTGATAAATAAAAGCCTGGAACATAAGCAGATGGGAGTTTGTGCCAGTATTTGTGCCAGAATTCATTGCTAGTCAACGTATCTGTGTTTATTTCCATGAATTGTGGTAAGCTTGAAACATTCAGTATCTTTTAATGAAAATTGAATGTGAATTGTTAATTTATGCCTGTATATATGTGTAGTTCAGTAGCAAACATGATGTAAAGCCTATAATGCTCCAGCCTGAACAGAAGGTGTCGGAGGAAAGTAAAACGGCATGGAATGGCCAAACAGTACACTGACACCTAGATGATTGACTAGAAAGAAATAATGCTGGAAGTGCAGAGGCGTAGTAACCATTAAGGAGGTTAATACTGGTATAAAGTATTTCAGATGAAGCTGACAGTTGGCCTAACGCTCTGAACTCAATGTTTGTGATGTATTGTGCTCAGTGTAAAAAGAGAGTATAAATTAGTTATGACGTAGAAGGTACATCCTTCTTGTTTTCAGGGACCGTGGTCTTGATGGTATTGAGCAGCACCTGGTCAGAGCTTTGCTGAATCCAGAGTCGGACAGCATACTCCTTGGTCCATTTAGCTATCAGTGAGGTGTCTCCAGAGCCCAGGGGAGAAATCGAGCAGAGGAGTCTTTTCCTGCCGCCATCACGCAAGATAAGCTGATGTGGCCAGCTGAGCTCAACATTATGTACCCCCATCTTAAAATAACATTGTAACATAAACTTAAGAGGGGAAGTAAATTGTTTTAATATCAGGAACTGAGAACATCTCCAATACTAGTTCCAATAAAGACAAACTATTGAAGTCATGATGACAAATACCAACAGAGCTTGAACAAAACAAAACCAGTATTACCTCGTATTACTACTACACAACTGACACACATAGGATACTTTTAATAATATATGTCACTACAATATTCAAATTGATAAATTCTGGACATATAACTTGTAAGTAAAATTGATTGTGATTCCTGGTTCCCTTTGTATTTGAATCAGGACACATATTCATTCATAACAGCAATGAATACATATTGTTATTTGAAAAGTTATCAGTGACTCCTTTAAGATATCCTTGTAGAGTGTTTTATGTATGTGAGTGTCACAGTGTTGTCAAGTGTAGTGGAATAAATTAAATTGTTTATCTGTCTGTTGTTGTTTTGACTTACACTTCATCATACACATACCCTAGACATATAACGTAGTCATCACACTATTCCAGAATAATTCTGACTGAGGTATACATATGTGGCAGCAAGTAAGGTTATATATAATACACTACTCTTATTAGATATATATACCTTCACAGCTGATCTCAGTCAGTACACTAAGTCCCCTATAAATATTTATAACATCACACTTCACCACAACGGTGGTAAAATGATGCTGTCTTTGTTAACTAATGGCTCGTGTATTACATTTTTATGCCCGAGCTGCATACGATCCCTGATAGGCCACACCTTTCTTGCATAATGTTCCTGTCTGTTGCGGCTGTCCCATTCACCTAGGAAGCAACAAAATTTAGTATACCCAGTCTGCATGCCCGTGAGAATTGCAATGACCTTTAGGTCTCCACAAATCCGCCATTGGTAGTCATTGTACTTTATTTTTGCCAAAAGTATAGCCATATTGTCATAAGTTTCTTTCATATGAACAGAGTAGGCGACTGGAATTGATGAAAATAAATTTCCATTATGCAATAACACGGCTTTTAGACTAGTCTTGGAAGAGTCGATGAAAAGTCGCCATTCGTTGACTATGTGCTCATGACCGAGGTGCACCATTAGACCGTTTACATCTTTGCAATAGCAAATGTCATCATCCATCTCAAAGTATTGAACAAGTTCTCTGTGTCTATGACGAAATTTAGATATCGGAGTATTGGGCGCTAAAAGATTCCATTCTTTGAGTCGCGAACCGAGTAATTCCGCTTGTCCTTTGGTGAGAGCGAGATCACGTATTAGATCTGAAAGTTCTGAATGGTTAATTAAGTGAACACCATCATTCACCGGTATATAATCCGAGTCAGAATTAGTTTCTAAAGCAGGTAAACTATCACTTTCTGATGGTTCATTCACGTCCAACGGATATTGTTCTGGTGGAACTGGGATCGGACACATGATTGGATCACGAGGCACTGGTTTCGAAACCGATTCAATATTTGGATAAACCACAGACTTTCTAGTTTTAAAAGTGAAACCATAGATATTTGTCAAGCAGAAGTAACAATCAGTAGCGTGATTTGTCGGTTCACGCCATATTACTGGCACTCCAAAAGGCATCAACTTATGCTTCGGCGATTTTCGTAACCAACCTGCCAATGTATTTGCACAAGTCGAACAAACTGCATTTGGCTTCCAAGATTTATTTGCATCATCAACTTTCGAATCGAAATAAAGTTCATATGCTTTCTTTAGCAATGGTGTAAAGTTTTTCTGGTTAACACGATCGGTAAAATATCCGCACACGTAACAGAACAGATCAGCCGAATTTCTACAACTTCTAAAAGCCATATTTCACTCGGAATTATTTCAAAATACAGTAACTATTTGAAATATAACGTAACATATGTCATGCATCTTTTAGCAGTATAAAAAGTAGAATTATTTTGCATTTTATTAATTTTTAAAAAGTTATATAGTAAAAATGAAACAGAGCAAGTAACGGTTTCCCAAAAATATATTTATTCACAAATATCTTAAGAACCCGACGTGATAGAGATAAACGGATTTCAAATTTGAAATCAGCGCAAGAAACTGACCTAAGAACACTTATTCTTATATAAGAAAGAAAAATGTTGTTTGTCAGTGTTATCAGTCGTTTTGTCACATTCCCCAGGATGACCCAGAGTCCGCTGAGAGCACAAAATTAGACAATCTCTGAAGGACCGAGGACTAGGATGGAAGACAGCCGATAGGATAATATGGCGCTCTCTCTTCCAAATCTCTAGACCTTATTGTAGAAGATGAATGACTAAGTAGTAATAGCTACGCTGTCAAGTAAGGAAAAGACGCTTCAAGGATGTCGACAGAAGCGACTAACGACAGGTTGTGCATGTGGCTTGCAACCGTATTGTGTAGAACATATCGCTACATGTTGTTGTTGTTGTTGACGTATCCAGCGGCCATGGGAACAAAGCCATTTGGCACTGTAATGCTGGGGTGTCTGTGGACTTTCCTACCAACCCGGTCAGAAGCTAATCAGCATCATAGCTCCTTCCCATCCACAGAGGGTTCGTTATGCAGAGCTTTCTTGCAACCCCAGGGAGTTCCTAGACTCATCAACATTCTACACCAGGCCCACTATGGCGTGCGTGCGCTGTCAAGAGGTTTGAGCCTCCCTACCCTGCAGAGGAGGTCATAGCTCCCAGACGATCACCGAGACAACCACCGATTAGGGCTTCTGAGGCGGTCAGTCAACTGCCAGTTATGGGCTTTGTTAAACTGCTTAGGCGTGTGTACCTTGCACCTAGGGGGCTCTAGTGCCACAGCCACCACCCCTATCCGCCAGGGGACGTGCTGCGGTGGCGAAGCCACCGCCTTTACCGGTCTGCCGAAAAGACGCCATCTGGACGGTCACACAGCTCTACCCCATCTGGACTGGGTGGACCCGACACCCGGGACCACACACGGTCTCTTCAGGGCAGCGTTCGCCTGCACACTTAAGTTCATCTCATAATCGGTACCGACGAGATGAGATTAATGCCCGAACTTGCCCTCGTGTGTACTCTCCTTCTGCCACTATAAAACCTCCACTTTACCGAGACGTCGGTCCAGGACGTTTCTTGTCACATGCAGGATACAACCGCACTATAACCAGCGTCCTTTTCAGGACGTACACAGCGATCGCAATAGTCAAAATGGGCCGAAAGAAACCTCACGCTAAAAAGAGGAAGATTTATACCAGCCCACCAGCGCAGAACAGCCAGGGGAATAACACAATCAACAAAGAAAGACAGCCAGAGAGCAAAACTGCCCCAAGTACTCGTGCGGGGACCGAAATTTCTCCAACTCTTGATACGATGACGGAGCTAGCTGCGACGTGTATCGACCCGGTTGAGAGCCCGAATGACCAGACTCCTTGCGAGGAAGAGCAGAAAGCAGATGCAAGCAGTTCTGAACTTGACGATGAAGACCCAGAATATGACTACATGGTGAGCACATTAGAGCAGATAGAACAGATGTCAGAAGAAGAAGACCAGATGAAAGCGTTAGAACAGATAAAACAGATGTTGGAAAGAAGAAAAAGAAGACAGGCGACTAAAACCCAGGGACCACCACCACAGGTACCCAAATCGCCAACTGAAGCCCTGTCTACCACAGAGAAGCTGCACAAAACACCGTTAACACCACCAAACGATGCCGAGATGAAAGAAGCACTATTTGAGGCGGCTCCAGTGTCAAACATCGAGATACACCGGAATCCTACAAAGAACAGCCAAGTCCTCCGAGGTAAACAAGAGAAGCAAAATCTCGATCAGACAGAAGAGGACAGGGCACCGAGCCCGAAGACAAATACTCAACCAGTGGTAGCAGATGGGAGAGGCCGCCCAGGCGAAAGCATTAACAAAGAACAGGATCAAGAGCGCAAAATAAAAATTACGCAGTTGTCCGAAGGAGAAGCCACACTCAGAGCACTCCCGGACGACAAAGTAATCAATGTCCTGGAGAAAGTAGTAGGCAAAAGAGGCATAATAAGTATCAGAAGGCACCAACAGGGAGTGACACTTGCCCTGAATGATACAGAAAAAAACTAAATCGCTGATGACTGCTCTGGCATCCGGGCCTAAAGAATTTCAACTACCACACCGGATCAAAATCCAAGCAGAAATCCACACTGAAACCAAGAGAGTAGTCATCAAAGGGATAGACACCAGCTTGTCAGATACAGATGCCCTCAGCTACATCCAGGCCGAAAACCCTCGGTACAGATTCACACACGCAGAAAGGCTTAAATCCTGGAACAAAGAAGACACCCGACTGATAATAGTGACTCTACAGGGGAAAACAGTCCCAGAAAACATCACTATCCAGAATAGACCTCGAAGAACACATGCCTTCATCCCGCCAGTGATACAGTGTTCAAAGTGCCAGGGATTTTCTCACACAAGGAACACGTGCAGAAAAGAGACGGTCTGTAGATACTGTGCGGGCAGCCACGAATACAAAGACTGCCCAAAGGCCAAAAAAGACCAAGACTACAAAGCACCAAATAACAATAGAAAATGTACCAACTGCCTCGGAAAGCACGGAGCACGATACCGAGGATGTCCCGAATACCAACAAACAAGGCAAATAATTACAGTTGCCATTGGAAAGGGAGTATCGTACCAAGAGGCAAAAAACACACTGAAGGCAAGTACTCTAGGTGATAGGCACCAAGACAGCCTAACGGAACAAGTCAGACGGCTCACGACTGAAGTGAGAGATTTGAAACAACAACTGCGAAAGGAGAGAGAGAAAACCGCCAGCCACACAAAAACAGAACCTCAACTGACAGATGTGAAGAAATACATGACAGCTCGGAAAGCGCGAAACAACAACAATTCATAAACGACATGAAAATAATACACCAAGACATGAAAAGAATTCAGCAACAGGTAGAAGAAGATGTCAGGAAACTGATAGAACTGAAAGATGAAAACGAACAACTACTGAAAAGAATAGAGGCAGAAAGAATGACCATTGAAGAAATTACATCAAACAGAAAAGACACTAAAACGAACGACCAATCAAACGAAGAAGTCATCGAGAAAACGCTAGAAGAGCTACTCCCAACAGTCATAGAAAAAGCGCTTTCCCTGATACAGGAGAAAAGGAAGACACAAGAAACAGAAACGAGGAGGGCAAAAACTCACAAAACCTAACAAGCCAGATAGGAAAACAACAGATGTACACCATGAACACGTCACGACACCCCGAATGGACAAGAGCAAAGAGGTATCCGGACAGGCAGCTAGGGGTCCTTTTTAGGACCAGTCCTTTTCAGGACTATCAACAGGCTAGCACCGAGGAAAAAAAACACACAATATACCCAAATTATAACCAACTTTCAGGTTGAACAGGGTATTACAGCATTATAGTAGACGAAATCAACAACAAAACAACAACAACCGACGTCGGTCCAGCCACAACTCATTCGGGACCGAAGGTCCGCGAAAAAGAGAAATCTGGAACAGGCACATCACCCATTCGCTGCCTCTGCCGCGCTGGGAGGACCCGGCAACCGGGACCACACACAGCCTTGAGAGGACAAAGATCGCCTGCGACGACGAGGGCAACGAAACGAAACGCTTGCCCCCACAGGGCAACGAAACGAAACGCTTGCCCCCACATATCGCTACATAAATCACATCTGCTAAAACAAATGAACATCATATGTTACTTTCTCATTTTCCTCTGACATGATCTTCTATTTCTTCTTCGTACAATCAAAGACGTCTAATTGAATGTTTTCAAAGAATGATCTAAGATTCTCGATTGTCTCTGCCTTTTCATTTATCAAGCTCTTTCGTATTTTTCTCTTCGTCTGACGTGGTCAAATAATCTTAATTATCTGCCCTCTATCATTTGTTTCTCATTTTTATGTTCTCTTGACACGGCCAACGAATCTTGATTGCCTGCTAATTGACTTTGTATTCGCTCACAAAATTTTTCTGTCTGCTAAAGACGTCATCGGTCAACCACTGAATTTAGTTTTCTTTTTATGATTATTTTAATCATATCTCTAATCACTAATAGCAGCATTTACCAATCTGAAATAAGGTAGGAACCAAGTTCTAGACAGTCAAATGAGGTAAAAGTTATTTAAAGAACTTAAATTGCAAATATTAAATTGCATGTGAATCTTTCGCTACAAATATGAAGAAATGGTATTAGTTTAGTCAGTTATAATCCATCAATCAATACCCTTTAGCTCCCCAAGGAGCAAAGGCCTTTAACAAACACATGCCAAGTCTTCCTGTCCTGTGCCATCCGCTCAAGTTCTTTCCATGTTTTCCTCATCATTTTCACCATTGTATCCAGTTCTCTTCTCCATGTGTTTTTTGGTCTACCTCTGCCTCTCTTTCCCTGTGGATTCCAGAACAAGGACTGTCTTGTAATGCTATCGACAGATTTCCTCAATGTGTCCTATCCATCGCCAGCGTCTTCTTCTCACCTCTTGTTCCACTGGCACTTGTCTGGTTCTTGTCATCAATTCCACATTTGTGACTTTGTCATACCATTTCAGTCCTTCTATTCTACGCAAGCACGCGTTTATGAAAGTCTGTAGCTTTTTGGTTGTTGTTTTTGTTGCTCTCCATATCTCAGAGCCATACAATAGGACTGACTTTATATTCTTTATTTGACTTGTCCATGTTTGTTGAAGTTTTTGTTGTAAAAAGTTTTTTACGGGATTGGGTAACCAGCCCCATGCCCAACCCTCCTTAGTCGCTTTTTACGACATGCCTGGTAGGGTACAGTGTTACTATTCTTTGCTCCCCTTTCGGGCCCCGGTAACACACAGTTATAATAATAGATTTAATTAATCTAGATCGACTGCTTTTGGGTACAATGTAATGTTAACTAAGGCGATGCTCTAATATTGTTAAGTGGTGACGGGTCGACAATTTCGATTTTTGTTGACAACACCAATAAAGTTTTAAAAAAACAATGTACATATTTTGTACGTCTGTACTTCCGGAAATTGCAGTATCATGGTTTTATACTCACCTTACTTTTCCTTCTTCCTTCCACTATTGTCGTCAAGTGTCGGGTGGAGCTGAAGTTTGTGTTCCCGAGCCAAGTGTATCGCCTTGGTGTGGTAAAGTGGGATGATATAAATATCTATAGGGGACTTAGTGTACTGGCTGAGATCAGCTGTGAAGGTATCTGTATCTAATAAGTGTGATGTATTTCAGATAACATTACTTTGCTACCACATTTTGACCTCAGTCAGAATTATTCTGGAATATTGTGATGACTACGTTGAATGTCTAGGGTTATGAAGGTGATGAAGTGTATGTTCACAACAACCAACAGACAGATAAACAATTTAGTTTAATCCACAACTCTTTACAACACTGTGACACTCACACACATAGAACACTCTATAAGACTATCTTAATAAGTCAAGTTTTTCCTTTAAAAATATGTATTAATTCTTTTCAATAATAGATATCCTGATTCAACTACAAAGTGAACCAGGAATCACAATCAAATGTAATTACAAGTTGTATGTACACAATTTATAGATATGATCTTGGTATTGACATATATTATTATTATTATCATATGTGTGTAAGTTGTGATGTAGTACTATGAGGTAATACTGGCTTTTTCAAGCTAGGTGGTTGTTTGTCATCATGACTTCAAGTGTTTGCTTCTGGTGGCAATAGTATTGGGAAAAGTTCACAGTTCCTGTCATTTGAAACAATTAATCGTCCCTCTTTATATAATATACTGTCAATTTTATAGGGGGGTACATAAGATTGAGCTGCTCTGGCCAACGAATCTTATCTTCTGTGAGGGCGGCAGGAAACAGTCTCCTCTGCTCGCTTGCTTCACCGTGTTCTGGAGAAACAATAATGGTCGCTATCTTGACCAAGGAGTAAGCTACCAGCCTCTGGATTCAGCAAAACTCAGACCAGGTGCTGCTTCAATAAGTTAGGACCACGGTCCCTGAAACAAGAAGGTCGTACCTCCTACTTCAGAACTAATTTATAAGCTATTTCCACACTGAAACACAATACATAACAAACACCGAGTTCAGCGCGGTAGGCCAACTGTTAGCTTCTCATGTAACAACATTCACCAGTATTCCTCTCCCTAATGGTTACTACGCCTCTGCAATTTCAGCTGTAATTCCTTCTATACAATAAGATAGGTGTCACAGTACTATTTGGCAAGTCCATGCAGTTATACTTTTCTCCGACAAGTTTTGTTCAGGTTGGAGCAATATCTAGGCTTTTCCTCATGTTTGCTACTGAACCACACACATATACAGACGTAAATTATCAATTCACATTCAATTTTCATCTAAAAGATATCAAATATGTCAATCTTACCACAATTCATGGAAATAATAAACAAATACGTTGACTGGCGATGAATTATGGCACAATTCCGATCTGCCTCTGTCCCAGGCTTTTATTTAGAAAAATATGAGCTGGATCTCAACGCACTGCTTCATAGTAAGTTTATTTTAAAATGTGGCACTGAACAGACGCTCCTAATTGACTATATCAAATGGTCTAGCCAATAGGACCATGTTTACAAAAGCTTTTGAAAAAAATTACCCTTCCTACGTTTCCCCTAACAACCAAAATAGTATTTGCAGTCCGACTAATCGTGTTTCGCCTTACATATACTTCTAGCCAATCAAATGGGATTTAACTTGTTGGCCTATTTCCCGTAAAATTGTGGTTTCAAAACATACCACTGAGCGATTATGATTTGGTGCTGTCAGACAACCTCACTATTTTCTTTTGGCTATAATTTGTTAATTCCTAGACTATTTGCGTAACACTTAACATATTCTTTGTCAGCAAGTCCTAAGGAACCCAAATATATAAATTTAATGGAGCCAAGTGGCTGCGTTCAAAATATGTATTTTCTTCTACCACCCGTTTACTTCGATACGATGTGGTGTCTTCTGTACTGTCAGGCTTTCAGACATAAAACAGTATAATGTCATGTTTACTAATAAGCATTAAACAGGTTTTTAAAACCTAACCCTCGTATTGGTAGTGTTTTTTATCACTGTCTATTTGAAAAAAAGTTAGTGCTTCATGCCTTTCGCTTGGGGGTGGCATTATTGTATATCGCGCGACTGCGTGTTAGTGTTGCATGCGTTCCTCAGTACCTCTCTCTCTCTCTCTCTCTCTCTCTCTCTCTCTTCTAAGTCCGTCTGTCTTTTCATTACGCAGTGTATAAAATGAAATTAATGGAATATTAATCTAGGTCATTACGCAGTGTGTCTATCTCAAGGTTTTCTAAGAAAGATAGTACTAGTTTTATTTGCAGAAAGCGTGTATGCTGCTGTAGGCTTTACTAGTAAACGTGAAAGCGTTACAATATGCAGACGAAGTAGAAAAAGGGGGATCTCGAGTACAGTCATTGTGACAGCACTGTTCTTTACCATTCTTCTTTCCTTTTATTGAATTAATTCGTTAGGCGTTACATTTAATTTCTAATTTATATATGTGGATTTAGAATGTTTCACGACACTTGGCTGCAGTGAGTCTATGTTGTTGTATGATGTCTGTGATGTTGTTGGATGTCTGTGATGTTGTAGGATGTCTGTGATGTTGTTGGATGTCTGTGATGTTGTAGGATGTTTGTGATGTTGTCTATCCATCTACCTCTTGGTCTTCTCCATGCTCTGAACCTAGATCTTCTAGTGTTGTAGGAAAGTGGTGGTAATCTATCGGGCTCCACTCTCAAGAGATGGCCAAACCACTTGATTTTCTGTATCTCTATGTACTTGATTCAGAAGGTAGTAATTTCTGATGTCATCATTTCACATTCTGTCTCTCCTAGTAACATTAATTGCTCTTCTTAAACATTTCATCTCACAGTAAATGATTTCCCCCTTCTTGTGCTTTGGTCAGTGACACTGAAAGCAAAAAGTTGGTAATAATATACTAATTATCAGCTGTCGTTTAGTTCCCATACAATGTGCTCATAAGTAATGTATATTTTATGTATACTTCCTTTTCTATAAACGTGTGGGTGTGTGTGTGTGCGTGTCCGTGCGCGCGCGTGTGTGTGAGTGTGGGTGTGTGTGTGTTCTAAGATGTTTGGGTTGGTGGGTGTGTGTGTGTTCTAAGAGGAAAATGTTTGCCGGGAGTTCTTAAAAAGTAGGGCAACTCCCCCATCATAAAGTCGTAACAGATAATTAATACCAGGTAGTGCAGCATGGGAACTAGTATCACATCATGTACACTTAATTGCTACAAACAGCATTACTACAAGAGCACATGAATAGGTCTTCCTACAACAAGTGGACTGACCACAGCAGCGGCCCCCATTTTCCATAAGAACGAAAAAAAAAAATGAAAATGTTTTAGCTGCACGGTGTTATTCCAATAAATGTCATGTAACTGTTTATAATTATGTATAATGTAGTAATCATTCCAGCACCATCATACAATATAATTTCCGTCGAATGTCCGTTTCGTGCGAAACGCCGCTTTGCTCTTTCGATCATATCATTGCACTTTCCAATGATAATTCAAGCCGGCTCATATTTGTATGAAAGTAAGAGGCATGTACATTATAGTTTTTAAGAACGTATAAAATCAGACAGTTGTATACTTATTATACTGGTATATTTAACACAAAAGATGGAAATGTGTTCGTGTATTTCATATAATTACATATAATTATCGAAGTTTTGCCTTATTGTCACAAGTAAGAGGGGGGAAATTATATTCCTTTCCAAAATATAATGGAGCAGGGAGGCTAAAATATAAAATTCCTTTCATGCGAGCGGAAACAATTGTATCCCTTGAGTACATCGATCCTATTTGGTTCCCGGCTGAAGTACGACAATTGTTTTATTAATTTTTTTGTTCCGTTATTTGACTTCGGTATTAACAGAAAGCTAAAAAAAAACGATATTGGTGGCTTTTATATAATAGATTATTATAAAAGATTGAGCTAACCATGCGATTTGAATCCAGACTGGATTGGCCAAGTATAATGATCTGGTCACGAACATGACGGGTTCACAGCAAAAGCCATAGCTGTAGAAGTAGAAGCAAGATGTCTGGTGACTGCCTCAGTGTATGATCTACTTAAACTGCTGGATGCGAAAGTATGTCAGGAACAAGGGCACTTAAGAGGCTTGATGAAACTGCGAAAAAGGCGTGGTGTTGGCAGCGAAGCAACCACAATGAGCTATGACATTCAGGACAGTAATTTATATATAACATAATGGATACTTTTCAACAAAGATGGAGTGGGTTAAATTCCCAGCGCAGGGTGGAAAGACAACAGGAGACCTACACTCAGGAGTCATGATCAAGTGGGCCCGACCCCCTTGGAGTGTAAAGGAGATTAAAGGGCCGAAACACTTGGGGGACCACTTCTGGTGATCAGATTGCCTCCTGTTGTAACGCTCTGTATAGAGTTTCCTATCACAGAAATAAATTTGTAAGCCTAATTCACAGTTTCAATTTATTTATCATTTCATAAGTTTGCTTTTTTTTTAAAAAGTTCAAAGTGTCTGTATGTGTTGACGGGCTAACTTGCTCAGTGAACGGGGAAAGATAGAAGGGAATAGAATGGAAGAAACTGGACACAGGAGAATATGTACCCTTCTCGTGACATGAGGCAGAAAGCACACACCATGGCACTATCCCGTCTTTTCTTGCCGAGTTACGTGTTCAGGCAAGCAGGAAATTAATATTTAGTAAGAACTCAATATTCTTCTTCTTCTTCCTCGTTCGCCATCAAACTCCCACATTAATGACTCTAATAAAGGAAATAGTCAGCTCAAGGTTTCTGACAACTTCAAACAGTTTTTCGTGGAGAGAAGGGGGTTGTTGCCATATGCTACTCCGTTCACTGCTGGGTAGGACTGCAGTAGATGTTCGGCTGAAAGTAACTTTGTTCAGAATCTACATATTAGTTCCGAGCAAGGGCCTCAGGGCTCTAAAAGGGAGGCTGATGCTAAATGCTGATGACTTAGGCTTCACCACTTCTTCCGTCAAAATTGTGGTGGGTTACCACTAATTTTTTTTTTTTTTTTATTTCTGTCCTTCCAAGCTAGGGAAGAAAAAGGCGATGAGGAAGGGAAGTGATCACTTCACCTCTCGATTCTGGATCTAGTATAGTGAAGTCTCTAACACTTCACGCCCCTACGGTAGTATCTGCTATGCGACTATTTTTTGTTACCTTCCAAGCTACTTCAAAAATGTACCTGCCAACTGATGGTCGACCTGTGCTCAAGATAGGAATCTTGTCTACTTAATATGCATACGTTGTGCAATAACTTAAATTGGCCAAACGGGTACATGACTTGGGGATGGATTTTTGCAGACACCTCTACGGCATTTCTAGGATGACTCCTATGTCTGCAGCCATCCACTTCAATGCCATTGACCACCATGGTGCTACTGTCATCCAAGTCACAGCGATCAGATCCTGTTCCTTGGATGCCAACAGTCGGTTCCTTTAATAACGACTCATCTACCGTATGGGCTGCCTTAAACCTAAGGGTTTGAACACTCCGCATTCTTTTATTTGAGCGTCCCTTTCTACTCAGTCATATTTCTAGAGCTTATTTCTATCACCTTTTCTTTTCCTCATCACCGTCGTCTCTTGTCACCAGCAGTTGTCTAGTTTTTTTTGTTTGTTTTTTTTTAAAGTTATTTGTTTGTTTGTTTTTTGTGTTCTTGTTTATTTACTTTTCTCTCTCTCTCTCTCTCTCTCTCTCTCTCTCTCTCTCTCTCTCTCTCTCTCTCTCTCTCTCTCTCTCTCTCTCTCTCTCTCTCTCTCTCTCTCTCTGTGTCTCTAATTTTTTTTCTCTTTCTTTTCTTTCTCGTTTTGTACTTTTCCATCACTTGGTTTTTAGTTGTTTTTTTTTCCGTACTTACTATTTTCTCTCAACTTCTGGTAGCAGCAATCATTTTAGTCCAGCCATGCTATTTTAAACAAGTGTACTCGCTTTCATTTTTCATGTTGTTTACTTAGTTCCCACTTTCTTTTCCTTCTGTTTTTGTTTGTCTGTCCCTGACGAAGGCATTGAAGCCGCTACGTAAGTCTTGTTCTTATCTTTTGTCCTAGTAAGACGTATTACCTCTTTTTCCCCTCCACTCAACTGTTTACCACCGTCTTACTGTAGCCGTATTGAATTTCTGTATATCCTATTTATTACGCCAGTTATTCTATCCTATCTTGTAATCTAGCCAATAGCTTCCATTGCCGACACTACGACGAGTTGACAATACGGACTGCGCAAGTCTATTTTAACGCCACGTATAAAATTCGCGTACGATAAACAATTTAACTTAGTTAAAAGTTAAAAAAACTTGAGACCTCAGGGTCTTTTATATTTGGACATGCGCCCTAATATAACCGACTAGGTTGAACAGGATGCGCCTCGACAAAACGAGGCAAAAGTTTTACATTAAAAAAAAAAAAACTTAGTTATTTTACGCGTAAAGTAGAAGGCGGTCTCTAGAGCTATCAAGAGCCTGTCAGCTGAAGAGAAGTGCGTGCGTTTTTTTCCAGAATAGTTTAAATAATAACATTAGCTGAATTAATTCCCGGATTTAGGTTTCTAGGTCGTAGTCACTGGGACCAAATTTGGGCCCCGCTTGTCAGATTCTGTTAGTGTCATCTATGTATACATCCCTTGTCGTCTGTTGACAGTTTTAATATTAAATAACATTTTTGTGTTCATGTTACGGAGATTTGTGGTTACATAAAGAATACAGCTGTTGTGAGTTTCGGACAGAACCCCATCAGGGAACACGGAAATAGGATCAATATGTCGTAAACGCGGATGACGATAGTAGAGCAGGGTTGCCATATTAAAATTTTGAGAAAAAGCGAAACACAGCTAAACTAAAAGCCAGAAGAAAGTCAAAATATTTTAAGTAATTGTTTCCTATGCACATCACAAAGAAGTTCCACATTCAGGGTACTGTCATCCCTATTGGAACCTGCGTCATTTACTCTGTCAGGTATAAAATCAATTAATAGTTTTGGCCGTGCAATGAAGTCCTTGTTTTGATGAAAACGATCGTTCAGTCTTTCAAATTCCGTTACAACAGGCATCGTAAACACATAGAGTAAGCAGTTTTTGTAGCCTGACATTTCCTTTAACAATCAACCTTAGATCTGTGTATCCAGTTTTCCTTAGGCTAGCTCAGCAGAAGCAAAAAACAGCCTTTAACTCCTCCCACTTCACCGTAATATTAAAAACCTTTTCATGCACGAGCCACGTAGTTGATGAAGGTTTTATTTTCATATTCAAACTGGACAGGGGCAATTTGACATGGCTGAGATTATGTAGAGATGTTTATTACTTTAACAATTCTTTCTATGATTCTCGTCTTCTTCGCACACTGTGACAAAACCAGCGAGGCACTTATGTTCAATAAATTCCAATAGTTGATGGTATTATGGATATTAAATGTTGAATGCACAATGCAAATGAATGGCAGATACATATGAGCTGCACACAGTGAGGAGATATATCTTACAAACTAGACCACGCAGAGTTTTTCAATCAACCATAGCTGATACACCATCCGACGCAAAACCAATGCAGTTCATAAGACTATATACATCTTGTAATTTCTTTCTACATTAAAATAATTTTTTTTTTTCCTCCGAGCCTCTCGCCTCAAGAAATCCTATTAAATTATATGTGTAATATTACTCAAAAAATGAACCAGGGCTCACACACGTCGTGTTGAAATATCAGTGGATTCATCTATAATGATAAAATTTTTCTTGTCCTTGTTGTCATTAGTGTGAATGTAGCGTGAACACACACAAGCAATTTTGACTTGTTAAGAAAAAAGCCAAAACGAATTTTCAGACACCGAACAATCTCAAAAACGACAAATTTCAGGAATTTGGCTCCAAAAAACCAAATTGACCTGTGATAGTGTAAGAAGATCAGTTATTTCGTCAATAAAAAGAGAGAGAGAGGAAGAGAGAGATGGAGAGAGAGAATAAATAAAAGTAAAAACACATTTTTAAGGAACCATTTTTATTATAGTTACCAAATACACTTTAAACAAATATATATTCCACAGACAGACAGACAGACAGACAGACAGACAGACAGACAGACAGACAGACAGACAGACAGACAGATAGATAGATAGATGAGATAGATAGATAGATAGATAGATAGATAGATAGATAGATAGATAGATAGATAGACAGACAGACAGACAGACAGACAGACAGACAGACAGACAGACAGACAGACAGACAGACAGACAGACAGACAGACAGACAGACAGACAGACAGACAGACAGACAGACAGATAGATAGATAGATAGATAGATAGATAGATAGATAGATAGATAGATAGATAGATAGATAGATAGATAGATAGATAGATAGATAGATAGATAGATAGATAGATAGATAGATAGATAGATAGATAGAACTCTTTACGATGAGGACGACAGAGAATCTAAGCGACAAAGATTTAAAACGCGATAAATATACAAGGCACATTTGGCTTTAAATAACCGTGGTTAAAATGGACATTTTAATACCTAGAATAAAGATGAAACAGGGAGCATTAAGATCTGGGAAATGAAGAGTACCAGCATAAGACGTTTGTTTATCACCAAAACATCAATCAATCAACACGCGTTGGCTCCATAAAGATCACAGGTCTTCAATAAGTCCTGTCACGTGCCATCCGCTCAAGTTCTGTCCATGTTTTCCTCATCGTTTTCATTTCCGTCTCCAGTTCTCTTCTCCGTGTGTGTGTATTTGTGTGTGTCTGTGTTTTTTTTTTTTTATCTAATAAATAATACACACATAAAGATATGTTTCTGGCACTCGTGAGTAATAAAGTAGGAAACTAGCCAACTGAAACAAAAACAAATGGGTGTCTTACTGGAAACTCGAATCCAGGACCTTTCGAACGAATAGCACTTCCCTCTGATGGGCAATTAATTAAACATGGCGACCTGACAGCTCGGTAATGCTATTATAATTGTATAAACATTTAAACAAATATAGAG
>JAMPIV010012529.1:0-20658 GCA_024509875.1 Oreohelix idahoensis
GGCTGGCGATTGCTTTATTGATAGTTTCGTAAAGAGAACTAAAAACATAAAGTAGTTCCAGGTTCCCTGTGGAGCAGGAAGGGAAAGATGAAAGAAATGATGTACATTCTAAGAATAATACTTACATTTTCAAAGCAGTGTAATGTCCCTATAAGCATATTCACTTTAAAATAAATGTAAGTTTTCATGCTTTTAACCAGTGTAAAGGTCTATGTGAAAATATTCATTCTAAGTAATAGAAGTTTCGAACTTTTCAACAAGTGTAAATATAAAAGAAACATAAATGAATTTATATTGTGAACACTTTTCAAACAGCGGAGATGTAAATGTAAAACATATTATATCTGTACGTTTAACCTTTTCATTTAAATGTAATGTAAAGCTACAGCTATTCAGTTTAAATGTAAAGGGAGTTTTATCCCGAAGGATTAAATTTAATTCTCGTCGAGGGTAAATTCTGACATGGGATGGCAGAATAGAAGAAGAGGGGCACATAACTATGTGTTGGGAAAACGCCATACTCAGAAGAGCGTTTCGTTTCTATTTCTATTACCAGTTATTGGTGGTACCAGCAGAAAGTACTATCTCTGGAACCAAGTGAAGATAGAAGTGGACTGACGTTGTGCGAGACGCCATCATAAGAGGGTCTTATAGACAGACGCAGAACCAACTTGGCCGTTACTCCTTGACGTTCTGGGAGCGTGCGGCGCCTGAACTTTGACCAGAGACAAGCGCGAGCAGAGTGAACGGAACTAACCCAGCGGGAGAAGAAACTACCCTTGGCAGCTAAGTGAAAATATCCGCTGGCAAAAGTGACCTCCTTTATTCAGTTAAATCCCATTCAAGTGATGAAATCCTTTTCATAACTATTCAAATTATTTCTTTTAAACTGTTAAACTTAAAGTGATTATTAAATTTTGTTGTTTGTAATGTTACAAATTTAACTCGATTTAATCCTTTTAAATGTACTACATGTTTGTCTCAGTCAAAGTTACTAAACACACACTCTAAACAGAGCTATATATTATTATAATAATTCCACTGATTAACTCAGGGGTGGGGGCTTAACGAGCTGGAATAAACCATTGCTTAAATTCTTCATAAAAGGTGTCGGCAGATTACATAATTTACTTGCTTAGCAACAGTCAGCATTGTTTTCGCTTATCTGAATATCTTGCGAAGACTCCCATGTGATAGAAGCTTTACTACTCTTCTATCGACATTTCTGCCAAGAGTAATCTTGTGTAAAGATAGACTCCATTGAAGCCTATAATAGATACTCTTGAGTTTTGGCCACTGTTGGACCACTACTGCAGAGCAGGGGACGCAATACCGTCACACGGCCGCTGCCTTGGTAAAAATTAGGAAACCTACCCATCACAAACATATTTATAGAATGTGTGACTCCTATATAACACACATTGGGATCCTCGCCCTGCCATCACCGGTGTCAATACCTTGTCGAGGTATGGCGGCTTGCGTACCCTGATTACCCCCAGAGCTATGCCAGCGGGAGTTTTACTCCTGGAAGGTTCTACCAAGCTGGACAGGTTTGCTCGGGCAGGGGTCAGACTAAAGCAGAAACCCTGGTCCTCCAGGTTGGAGGTTTTAGCATAGGGCTGACACCCCTGTCTATGTAAAAAAAACTTGAAGTTACGGAAACAACAACGAATAAACAAACTTTGCTGCGGGACGGACATCCGGAGTCTGAGGCTCGTATGACTGTCAGTGGTGAAAGCCGAAAGGAAGCCACTGACATGAGAACGGACGTCCTGACCGCAAAACCTGGCGGAGGACTGTGGAGGCTGAGATGCAAAGAATGAACCAGAGTTGGGGCACTGTACGAAGGATGGCCGCCGACCGAGCAAAGTGGAATCAATTTGTTGTTGCCCTACAAGACGCCACTAGGCGTGATGGCCACTGACTGCTTTGAAGGTCGGCGGCTAAGGATCAAAGAAGAAGAGATCCTCGACGGTGCTACGGAGTTCGTGCACTGTGCTGAGATCCTCCATCTGTGATCTAAGGGAGGATGGTGTTGTCCATGTGCAATGAAGATGATCTTTAAAAGCCAAAACCAAACTAAATGCTGGTCACAATCATTCGTACCGCGTTCTGGGGTTGAAATTGAAATTGTCGTATGTCTGCTTTGGGCCTGGTGTAGTTAAATGGGGTTTCTGAAGAGACAAAGGAAGACATGGACACTGCTCCCCCTGCCTTTCGTAAGAGCCGACTTAAATGAGATTGTACATTGGGCTGGCAGCCTTATCATATAGAACAAATTGTGGCAGAAACCACCGCAGTAAGAGGACATGAATGATTTGGTGCAGGCTTCCTGCTAAGGAAAATTGCAGCGGTGACTCCGTGCTCCGTAGGGATAAAAGCTGAAATGATGATGTTTTGTGCCGTTGACTCCTGAGTCATCATCTATACTGACATGTCTCGTGCAGTTCCCGGGTGTCTCTGAGGCGAAACAGACAGAATATCACTACTGCTCCTTCAAGTGTGTCAACGGGGCGACTAACAAGGGGTTGTGCAATCTCATCTAGGGAAAAAGATTGCGGCGGAGACCACAGCTGCAAGAGCACACTGAACGCGTTGGTGAAGGCTTTCTATGCTGGTGGCTCCATGCTCCATAAGGAGCGAAAGGAAAGTAAATGAGGTCAGTGATACAGACTTCATTATTCTAGGTCTCAGATTCAAGAGGTGGGTAACAAGTTCTCTTTCTCTCTGTCTTTGCCTGCCATAATCAAGAGCATAGTCAGGTACCCATTCACAGCTGGGTAGACAGGAGTGTGACTCTAACTAGTTTCAAAACCACTGAAACCATACCTTTTCTTAAAGATTTGAAACTATGTATATTGACCCACGATGTATGGATGGCACTGGTCGGCGGAAAAACCCTGCGTGACTCTTAACTGGTTTCGAACACACTAAGGCTATAGCTTTTGTTAAAGACTGGAAACTGTATCTGACCCACGATATGTGGATGGGACTGGTCCGCGGAAACAACCTAACTCCAACGAAATAATGTGCACTTGTTCAGCGAAAGCTGTATCCCATGTGTGTTAGATAACTTTAAATCTATAATAATCCAATACCATAATTCCCGCCGTAAGTACGTCGGTCGGTCACATCATGCGCACCGTCATTTGCCCACTTTTCTATTTTCGAGAGACTACATTAACTTTCAACCACAGCTAAGGGGTGCAACTGTGGTTGAAAGTTAGACAATAATTGTATTTTTTCCCTTATATGTACTCTCCCGAAAATAGAAAAGTGAGCAAATAACGGTGTGCATGAACAGTTTGATTATAGAAAGAAGCCAACAACACAATTGATAAACAGTACATGAACTGGAGACAGGAAGGTGCGGAGATGCAGATTAAATCAACAGACAATCAAGATACTCTTCTGTCCAGTTTCATTCGGGAAACGGATTTAACTCATCATTTTCTTAAAAATAACCTTAAAATGTAAGTGTCTGATTGTTTCTTCAAGACAAAATTTTAATTTAAAGTATTGCAGACTTATTATTATTATGGATCAAAATGATAAGATGGCTGCAATTAAAAACCTGTTAATTTTGACGGGTTATTGCTAGTCTATAATAATTTACAGTAAACTATGTACGCATTCATCTAATTTATATCCATACACATGGGCTTCTCGAGACAAAGATACTTGGTTCGAAACCAGTATACCCAGCTGTAAATTGGTACCTGACTATGCCCTTGAGTTAGGGGAGGCAAAGGCAGTTGAAAATGAGTATCGGTCAACCCACCTTATAAAGCTGAGACCGAGTATAGTGAAGTCACTAACACTTTAAATCCCCTATCTACTTTGGGACTACCATTATTCTTATATTTTGGATAGACTGTGTTTCAGTTAGGAGTAAAATTACATTTAATACACAATTCAATACCATAATACCTGCCGTAAGTACGTCGGTGGGTCAGTCTCATATAAGGGAAACAATTTTTTTTTTCTTTTTCTTAACCAGCGGCACTTGGGCTTTCAGCCCTTCGACCCAATGACATGTCATTGCGAGGCTGGGGAACCTGAGGACTTTCCTTCCAACCAGGTCAGGAGCTTCGCTCCTTCCCATCCACAGAGGGTTTATCACAGGAGCCGTTCAGGTTATTCAGTCAAATTTCCGGCCGTAAACATTTCTTGAAACGCTGACGCCCGGGTTTGAACCATGAACACCTACCTGGTCGCCAGTACAACGCCGAAGCCATTACACCAGTGCGGCTCCCAAGGGAAACAATACAATTATTGTCTAACTTTCAACCACAGTTGCACCCCCTTAGCTGTGGTTGAAAGTTAATGTACTCTCTCGAAAATAGAAAAGTGCGCAAATGAAGGTGTACATGAACAGTTTGATTATGGAAAGAAGCCAACAACACGATTGATAAACATTACATGAACTGGAGACAGGAAGGTGCGGAAATGCAGATTAAATCAACAGACAATCAAGAGACTCTTCTGTCCAGTGTCATTCAGGAAACGGATTTAACTCATCATTTTCTTAAAAATAATCTTAAAATGTAAGTGTTTGATTGCTGTTCTGATCCTTAAACTACATTAAAGTGTATTTTTTCTAAGGCACCTAATTTGAGATTGCCTAATTCCTCGCATGTTGGGCATCTTTGAAGCAAATGTTCAGCAGCCATTTTATCAATGCCACATTTACACTCATCGGTAGTTCTTATCTTTAGCTTGTTGAATAGGTGGTATCCCAATTTGTTGTGGCCCGTGCAGAGTCTGAAGAGTATCACTTGTTCTCGCTTGCTGAGCTGGTAATATCCGTCATTTTGTGTGTGTCCTGGATGCTCTGCATCCCATTTGTTTCTGTATCTGGGTTTTGATCAAACTCTTTGCCTCTTCGAAAGTTATGCTTGTATTACAATGAATTTAATTATTCCCATTAGCTGGCTGAAAATATTCAGGATCTTTTTCCTCTTCTCTCATCACAGCCGGCCTGTCCCTACACTTTTATTGTTACCAGTGACAGAAGCACGCTTGGAACATGCTCTGCAATGTACAACGCGACATGTCTTCGATTTTAGAATCTGCTGTGTCATAGTTCTGTGTTTGGCTCAATCATTTCAGCACGTCACTTCCGCTTTTTGCATCCATATCACGTCTGGTGAAGCTATCTCAGAAAATGGATGCATTAATGGCCACAGAAACCGTTCAAAAGGAGAGAATGTAAAATCTGCAAACGAGATCAGCCTTTTCCCCCTTCCCAGTCCCCCCACCATCGCCTTGAACTTGCGCCATCTACGTTATAATTCAGCGTATTCGGTAGTTGACAATCTTCTATAGATTTTTCCTATAGCGTATACGTGAACTTGGAAGGAGTTTGGAATATTAACACAGCCAGGAAATAAAGCATTGTTGCCACCAAGTAAGAATTTGCATGTCTTAAGTATACGGTGTAGGTAGGTCTTTGAGAACCTGAATAATGTTATGCCTGGAGACATGTTTTTGTGTTGTTTTTCTTTTTTGGTTTTTTTAATTTTAATTTTTAGTATTTTCCAACTTTTATTGTTTTGCATATAAGATTTTCTCCAAGGAAGGCGTTTCAGTGTCGACCATCAGTCGATGTCAGTTTGTTCGTCTTTGTATCTTAACAAGTTTCTACCATTTTTGTCATTGGCGTCTGTATGTTTAAGTAATGTGACTCATACATTTTACATCGGCGTACGGGCTAGGCTGCCACACATATATGTCAGATCTGTCGATAAGTCATTGTACGGAATTTTCAGTGTTGTTAAGTATAGCAATGATGACACGTTATGGAGTTCCCCAGAAGCTCGCTAACCGAAATAAAGAAAACGTACAATGACATGAGATGCAGAATTCGCCACGAAGGACCACTTATAGAACCGTTTAAAATCATATCTTGAGTTCGACATGGATGCCTGTTGTTACCATTTCTCTTCATACTGGCTATATACTGGATTGTGAAAGCAACGTCCCCAACACAAATGGAATTCAGTGGACCAAACCGTTCGGCGAGCTAGGTTTTAAAGATGACCTGGCTGTTCTGTCTCTTAACTGTAACCAGGTGCAAAACATAATGAGAATAGTTAATGAGAGGCCACAGCAACTGGCGATCATACAGCCTCCTGTTGTTTCGCTCTGTATATAGTTTCCTATCATCATCGCTTGGAGTGCTAAGGCGGTTCCACATACAAGGGGAGGTCACTATTGTCACGAGAGGGTTAATTAGTATTGAAATTATAAGAGATCCTGGACAAAAAGTTGTATCAGGTGATACCAGGATAATGCCAGATAAGAGTCTGGTCTTATAAGAAATACCCCCTTTTCTGAAAAGAATAAGGGTGTATCGACATCAAAGGTAGGATCAAGCTGTATAAGTTTCTAGGGATGATGATATTATATGTTCCTAGATTCCTATGGGCTCCCTCTCCAGATCCTCCTCTGATTTTATTATTAACTCTGCTAGGGGTATTCTACTAAATTATCTACCAACAAAAGTTGAACTCAACTTAAATAATTTAAGTAAGTCTGCTGGTAAATATTTACAATTTATTTATACAGTTTCTCTTTTGTTTTTGAAAAGCTTTAAAGGAAATCAAATTCATTTACAACATTAAATCAATAAAACAGTGGAACATAGTTAAAACGTATCAAAAGACATTAAATTTGATGAGAGTTCTCACTTTGGTAAATTATCTCTGCTGGAATAATATCTATATGTTTCTAACAATGTTCTTTCACGGTCCCTTGAATGTGAATCTATCACTGGCTATATTTAGATCCGCACTTTTCATCATAACTGATTGTCTATAATTGTGGTGTAACTCGGATACTCTACAGTTGCCTTGTTTTGCACTCATCTGTAGAATGCAGCTGGTTCCACTTTTGTCCTGGCAGGAAAATTTATTTGAACTTCCTCCAGGCCGTAGGCATTTGGTAACTGGCCCTCTGAACTCAAAGGCGCTTGCACCTGTAGTGCCTTCAGTAGTGGCTGACTCTTATGAGCAGTTGGGTTGACAGGATAAAACCTGAAACATAATAAATGTAACCCCTATATGGTCCATCACTATCCCAACATCACAAAGGTTGGGGATGACAGACAGTTTCAGACAGTGCTAGCATATGCACAGGACATATTATACCAGGAACACCCACATCCAGTTCATTGTGACTACAATCCTCCTCTAAAACCTTAGTTAGAGCCATTTGTCCATGATTCGCCTCCCTACAATGATTAGGTCTAGTATAAAACACTTAAGTAATAGCTTAAACAATCCAGTAAAACAATCGCTTTCATCCTTCCTTACGTTCCTGGTGTGTGTTCCATTCCATCAAGAAATAATTCTTTAAATGCTTTTCTAAACCTACAGACACACTTTGGCCATCATTCTCAAATATTTTGACTATTCACACGGTTAGCTTTTCCCTCCAGATTTATACACAGGCCTGTAAGTCCGCCAGTAACACACCGTAGTTTTCTAAAACATTCTACACACTTCCTAACACACAAATGAATTAATCACTAAAAATACATATATTTATATGCATATATATATATATATATATATATATATATATATATATATATATATATATATATATATATATATATATATATATATATATATATATATATATATATATATATATATATATTCTTTCTTACCCTCAGGCACATACAGTCGAGCTGTTAATGGTTATAATGGTCTGCTCTCAGATGCAGAAGGCAAGGCACTATTCACTAACACTTTTGCGCTCGCTGTAATTTTTCAAAATATGACTGGCCTATTTTCGTTTAGAACACCGTTATTTATAGTCCGAGGTCGGACGTCAGAGGGGGTTTCCCTGCTCGCTAGTATTTGCATCCAAAATATTTGTAAAATCTGCCCAGGTGTGCAAATCAGGAAAACTAAGAATTTATTTATCTACGTTATTCCTGGAGCGATTTTCTTCATCTAAAGCTTAAAACACGCCCTGTATTATTCTACATCTTCCTAGCTAATAGTCTTTTACTTTCCTAAGTGCATTTTATTCTATGCGTACTCTAAACAGCAAAATTATGGACTAACCTGAGGCCTCGATGCATTCAACCAGAGATTTCTCTCTTAATATACTACTGGTCGTAAAAGTCTCTGCACAGACGTGTAGAGCAACATCTTCAATATCGTATTGGTGACCTCTTCCAGGTGGTACTTCTTTCCTAAGTCTGTAATTAATTTTCATCCTGCACTCGTTTGCACAGATTAGTCCTGGCCATTTTGACTGTACAGTGCTTTAGTAAACAAGGCATAAAGGTACCCTCTGATTGGTCCGTGTATCAAGCAGTTCTTACAAAGTATGGCGCACGGTTTCGTCAGAGGTACACAGAAGGACGTGTTGTGAAAACAGAACACTTCACGACAACTATAATGCACATGTCTAAAGAGAACATTTACCGCCCTCTGGCTCAGAGGAGTACAATGGTAATCTTCAAAAGAACGTTGCCAATTTTTCTGCACAGAATATTCACTTGAAGTGTGATTTCCCTTTAGCAGTGTTTCGTGGACTGTCACACTATTTGAGGTGCACTAACTAAGCAGAGAAAATTATAAATAAAATAAATGTTTGCTAAAGGGGGGAGGGGCGAGGGGTGTCAAAGCATGAGGTTTTTAGTTTATTGTTATACTGACTGTTATTTGTTATAATTAATTTTTTTATAAGAACCCCCCCCCCCCCCCACGGACTGACTCGTCGACTGGCGAAATATTAAATGTACTACTTACTAACGGACTGATTCATATATTGACTGACGGACCAGGTGACTGACTTATGTACTCATGATGACTGGCTGATGGACGCTTTTTAGAGATTACCATATATATAAATATACATATTCCCACAGATTTCAGCTTAGCTGTCTGTGTCTGGAGTTAACATGATATTGGTTGACTGTTACCTGTTTGCATCTTTATCGATTCATCACTTCACCTTTTCATTTTCGCTGTCGTGGAGCATTCAGCCACCACTGCAGCCTGCACCAAGCTCTTGCAGCGGTCGTTCCTGTAGCAATCTCTGTTACATGATGATGATGCCAGAACTTCATATTAGTCACGCTGTTGGAGTATTTTTTTGTCTTTTTCTCATCAACGACCCCACAGAAACTACGTGCGGCGTTTATCGATTGCTTTGTGCTAATTTATTGGTGTTTCTAGCTGTTTTTACTCGATTATTTTTGCCGACCACTGGTCTCGCTCTGGCTGGAGAGGACTTCACTTCAAATCCCAAGTGAAGTCCCTGTTCTGAGTCCGAGTTCAGCTACATCTTCTTGACGAGAGCGAGTGGGAGCCTCAAACAACCACACGCAGGCTCACCACAACACCATCACCACCATTACATCACCGCCAACCACCCGCAACAACTAAGAAGTCCCATACCACCCTCCAGCACTTCAAGGTCGATCCCGCCCATCACATTACCTTCAAGCACGTAAGCCCAGGTCAGGCTATGAAAACTAAAATTGATTTTTTTTACTGTGTCCGCCATTTTCATTGGTTAGTAAAATTTGGAGCTGGCGTAAGCGGGTCTTGAGAATGTTAACTGCTTGGAGTGATATGCATGCACATCTCGTATGGCTGCACAATGTGGACGGTGGAAAAAATCTGGTTCGTCAATAAAAGATAAAGGTAGCGCCCCCCCTCCACCCCTCCATAGCAGATACAGCCGTAGAGGAATAAAGTGTTAGAGACTTCACTATACTAGGTCCAGCATCAAGATGTGGGGTGACCAGTTCCCTTCCTCGCTGCCTTTTCCTTCCCTAATTCAACAGCAAAGTCAGATATCCGTTTACAGCTGGGTAGACAGGAGCGTGTCGATATCGTGAATCAAACCCGGCACCTGTCAGACGTGAGAGGCAAGCTCCCTAACCACTCTGCCAATCGGACGCTCGGTTCGTCAATAAAGGCATGTAATTCTGCGATGGTAGATACTTTAATATCAAAAACCACTTTACTTGGGGGGTGGTGCAATCTCATCTTGTAAAACAAAGTGTTACAGAATCCACAGCTGCAAAAACACACGTGAATGTTTTGGGGCAGGCTTCCTGGAAGAGACCAACTGCCGCGGTGGTTCCGTGCTCTATAAGAAACAAAAAAGGAAATGATGATGTTAACTACTTTAGTGCAGGTGTCTGGCCAACCTTCTTGAGGATGGGTCGAATTTTTTTATTGCCTTCGACACGCGTCTAAAGAATGTCAGCTCCGAGACAGAAGAAGGCAGACAGCATGGCAGTCTGATGACAGACACGTAACAGTGGAATAAGAGATGAGTAGAGGACGCTGGAGATGGACTGGACACACACTGAGGAAACCTTCTGATAGCATTACCAGGCAGTCCTTGTTCTGGAACCCCCAGGCCAAGAGAGGCAGAGGCAGGCCGAATGACACAAGGGGACGCGAGCTAGGGACACGAACAAAAATGATATTGAATGTATGGCAAGACCGTGACGTCATCATTAAGCGAAGAAAGTTGCACTGTTTCGTTAAGCCTATGGCCCAGTGCATCCGATTTCAACAGGCATTTCTATAGGGTTGCTTTCCTTAGCCTCAGAAAAAGAAAGACCTTGAGCTGATGGCACGTAGCTGGACTTAGTATTAATGCTCACGGCCTTTGCTTCTTGGTGAGCTAAATGGTAGTGACTGATTGATACAAGAACGAAGGAGAACTGCTTAGCAACAAATACTCGTGAAGTTGGCACCTGGAACTTTTTCTAGTTTCCACCAGTTGGAACCATGAAGTGACGCCCAACGTATGACAGTTCCATCCTACATTCATACACGACGTCCATCATCAACCTACAGGCTTACAACTGTACACGCATTTCACCATCACTTTACACTGCACGCAGAGTCCAGCATCAGCCTACAGTTAAACACAGTCGAGCATCAACCTACAGTTAAACACAGTCGAACATCAACCTAAGTTAAACACAGTCCAACATCAGCCTACAGTTAAAGACAGTCCAACATCACCCTACAGTTAAACACAGTCCAACATCACCCTACAGTTAAACACAGTCCAACATCAACCTACAGTTAAACACAGTCCAACATCAACCTACAGTTAAACACAGTCCAACATCAACCTATAGTTGAACACAGTCCAACACCAACCAACAGTTAAACATAGTCCAACCCTAACCTACACTTAAACGTAGTACAACATCAATCTACAGTTAAACACAATCCAACACCACCCTACAGTTAAACACAGTTCAACAGCACCCTACAGTGAAACACAGTCCAACACATCATCATCATCAGCTGCCATCTCCTCAACGAAGGTTGGCTGTAATGGATCTCCAACGTTTTCTGTCTCTTGTCTTGGTGGTGCACTCTGATAGACTTTCCTGTCCATCTCTTGATGTTATCTTCCCACTTATAGAGCTGTCTTCCCCTTGCACGTTTGCCTTCAACTCTCCCTTCTATTATGGTCTTCTGCAAGGTGTTATGCCTTTTTATGTGGCCAAAGTATTTTAGCTGCCGAACTGATCTCCCTCATTAGTACTCTTTTCATACCTAGATTTTCTAGAACCTCCTTATTTGTTTTCTTCTCTTTCCATGAGATACGCCCCATTCTTCTATATATCCACATTTCAAGAGCCTTAATTCTTTCCTCCAAATGCTTATTCATCGTCCATATTTCTGCACCATACAGAAATGCAGAATATATATAACACTTTATGATTCTCAGTTTTAATTTGTGAGACAACTGTTTAGATGTCAGTATATGTTTCATGTTGATGAATGTAGCTTTGGCCATTCCTATTCTCTTCTTGATTTCTGTTTCACATCTGCCATCTTCTGTTATTATATGACCAAGATATACGTAGCTCTTGACTTGTTCCAGGATTTTCCCATTTACGCTTATCTTTAATGTGGGTTTATCGTCTGTTTTGCTAATTATCATAGTTTTTGTTTTCTCAATATTAATGTCGAGTCCATATTCCTGACTTATACTGTTCACTTGCTTCACTAGTTCTTGTAACTCCTGTTCGCTTTCAGCTAACAACACGGTATCATCTGCATATCTAAGGTTGTTTATTGACCTTCCACTGATGTTCAGTCCTGGTATTTCCTGTATCTGTTTGAAAATTTTTTCGGTGTATAGATTAAATAGGCAGGGGGACAGCACACAACCTTGTCTGACACCTCTTTTTATGTCTATGTATGGTGAATAATTCCTTCCAGATCTTACTGTGGCAGTTTGCTCCCAATAAAGGTTACTGAGTATTCTTATATCTTTTCCATCAATACCTATGTCTTCGAGGCATTCAATTATTTTCTCATGATGGACTCTGTCAAAAGCCTTCTTATAGTCAATGAAGCACATGTACATACTTTTTTGGACCTCTGTATATTTTTCTGCTAATATTCTTAGGCAAAATATTGCCTCTCTTGTTCCACTGTTCCGTCTAAAACCAAACTGTACTTCTTGGATTTCGCTGTCTACCTTACTTTGTATTCTTTCCTGTATGATTTTGAGCAGTATCTTAATTGCATGACTCATCAGGCTGATTGTTCTGAAGTCCAACACAACCCTGCAGTTAAACACAGTCCAACATCAGCCTACAGTTAAACACAGTCCAACATCAGCCTACAGTTAAACACAGTCCAACATCAGCCTACAGTTGTTGTTTAACGAGGACTGCTGAGCTTTTTGCTCTTTAGCAGCCAATACCAAGTTGAAGACTCCTTGGTATTATCTACACTGTAGATCTAGGCTTTTCCTGTGGCTTTTCTGCCATTCCGAAACATGCTGAGTTGAAGTCATGAGCTCCAGTTTCTACAGCCTAGCCCGCATTCAAAAGATCGTCACACAGGAGTCCCATGCTAGGAGTAAAAAGCGAGTGGCATACTGTGCATTCCCCGCCATCCAAGAGGGCTCTTCAACTATGCAGAGCTAAAATACTGTGCTCTGGTTCTGGGCTCTCCCAAGGAATTGTCATGTCCTGCACAGAGCCATTTCTCAGCTCCCCCTGCCTACCACTGGGTCCACAGTGAGATCTTCCCGAATGCAGTCAACCAGGTCAAAGAATTAAGTCCAGGGTGTGACGTACGTCTAGTTCGACAAGTGAATTTTCCCTGATTTGATGGATGATTAAAGGGACTTTTAGCTTTTCATAACATTAGAACCCCTGAACATTTGTTGTAACTTTGTTGTTTCGCCAGAGCGAACCGATTCCACCGGGGCTCATTAAGTATGCGGCATGAGATCTAAAGACACTGAGACGATCCCCAGAACAGAGAAGCTAGTTTCTCGCAGGAATTTCTCATCTCCGTGCGAACACTGAACCGCTCGCAAGATGGACCAGAGCGGTCAGAAGAAAGCGGAGGCAGCGAACAGAGCAACGTCTCGCAGGAAGATGACACGGCAGTGCGAACCAGAGTAGACGAAGAAAGCTTCTTGCAGACCTCGCACTATTCACTATTTGTGCAACCGGCAGACTTGTCCGAAAGACTGAGAAACAGGAGAGACGGAGATCGTAAGCCAGGGCAATCGCGGTTTAACACGACGGCTAGAAACCTCGACTTTTCCTGGGTTCTAAAGAGGGCGCAAGAATCTAACAGGTCCCACTCATCTTGAATTCCATTTAGATATAATAGACAGACCCTGAAGAATGCAAACTTTATCACTCGTTTCGCCAGACCTTAACAGAAGCACTAGCATAGTGAAATCCTGTTTGATTTCACTCTGGATACTCAACTTATATTTGCAGTGAATTCAATTCTGTGCTAAACGGTAATAATATATTTTTAACAGATTTAAAGTGATCAGTGGTCTAGTTCATCATTCATTCATTTTATTTCACTGTGTACTTTTTTTGTGAAACTTAAAGGCTATTAAATTAAACTATTATCTCAAATAGTTCCAGTTGGAATAGGTAATTGAAATAACTCATTAATTATAGTATTTCCCCAAAATGATAGATACATAAATGCTTAAAGTAACATTTTAAAGACGCGAGGGAATTTATAACTAAAATTTAATTTAGTTTAGTTCTAGTTTTTTACGTCAAGGCCCAGTTTTAACTATTAAATTCGCGTGGAGTTCTTCCTGAATTTTATAAAAAAATTATAGACGCGATCAGTAAAAATATTAACTGTAAATTTATCGCACTTTGGAAATGATACTTGATTTTCGTATGAATTACATGTTTTCTATCTTTTATCTAGAGTGATCGTTACCTTAGCGATCCCAGCAAGAAGAAGTACAACCTGGTAAAGAGTCCCCAGACTCAGTTCTTAAACCCCCTACCAGAATCTGATGAGACTGTGTATTAAATTTTAAATCTTTGATGCGATCCTATGTTTGGGATCCAGCTATCTAAATAAATAGAAAGAAAGCACCCCCATTGACAAATTTAAACACCTCACCAAGTATATTCAGTTGTAACTGGAAGAAGAACAATCGCCAGAGTTTTTATTAAAAATTACTGCTAAGAGAGAGAGAGAGAGAAGAGAGAGAGAGAGAGAGAGAGAGAGTACATATTTACCTGAACTGTGACGGTACCTAGTTTTTCCTCACCGGATTTAAAACCTACCTCACTGGACAGTTGTAGTCACCTCGGTTTTTTTAAAGCAGAAAGTTCACCACCAGCGGTGAAATCTAAGAAGCCACACCCCATTCTCACCAGTATCTAACTGCGACAGTGCCATCCCATAGACTTTTTTATATCAGAAAAATAAACCACAAGAACATTTAGTCTTCACGACCGGCGATAAGCGGAAATATTTGCTACCAGCCAAACCTCGCTAAATCTGGGGCCGGACATTGAAGTAACAGACAATCTCAATATGTCAAGTGTTAATTGATGAGATTTTTTGTATAATTCTAGGGATTGCCTGCTTCCAAGATCGGTAAGTCTGTGTGTGAGTTTGTGTGTTGGCCAGCACGTGCGTGCATGACTAAAAGGAGATTTATGTGCAACTAATTTTAATTGCTGTACCTGGTAGACACTTTGTTAGTTATTCCTTACATGGTTCACTTTATAAGTGGGATTTCTTAACCTCTGTTATTTCCCCTTCCTAGTCTGCTTAGTAGAAGGGAAAACAGTTAAAGATAATAGGACTAGTTTCCTAATCCCTCTTTTCAGGATAGATTAATTGACTGTTGGGTTAACTTATCTACTTCTGTTAACTACCTGTCATTTGAACCGGGTTCCTTTTTCCATTTTCTGTACAAGAGGGAAGGGCATATTGAATACTACTCTTTAACAACCCCCCACCCTCCTTGTTTTTGTTTTTTTTTTGTATTTTGAAATTTCGATTTCTGCATGTAAATTGATAACTGTTTGTGACTTGATTTTTTTTTAATGCTAAATAAAAGGAATAAAACTTTTAGCATTTGTGTTGGCAGGCCCAAACCCAAACTTTCCCATATTCGTTAGTTTGTATTCACGTGCGTCTGTGTGTCTGAAGCACCAAATCGGTGTGAGCGCAGTTGTGAGTCTGGAAACTGGCAAATAATTGTTTGTCCAGAAGAGTTTTTTTGGAGTAGAATTGAGAGGCAAATTGTCGTAAAACAGTCTGTCCTTACTCTTCCCAGCACTCTGTGAATCAACTATTTACTTCTAAAACCCTTACTATCACATAGCCTTTTCCATCATTCTCCACTCTAAACAGGACCACTATTTCCAAGACTCTTCCTCTCAAATAAATTTACGACACAGGGCTCAAGTGCTTTTCCACAGTCCAACATCAGCCCACAGTTAAACACAGTCCAACATCAACCCAGATTTAAACAAACCCAACATCAACCCACAGTTAAACACAGTCCAACATCAGCCCACAGTTAAACACAGTCCAGCATCACCCGACAGTTAAACAATGTCCTACATCACCCTGCAGTTAAACACAGTCCAACATAACCCGACAGTTAAACACTGTCCAACATCACCCTACAGTTAAACACAGTCAAACATCAACCTACAGTAAAACACAGTCCAAAATCAACCTACAGTTGAACACAGTCCAACGTCACCAGACAGATAAACACAGTCCAACATCAACCTACGGTTAAACACAGTCCAACATCAACCTACAGATTAGCACAGTCCAACATTGTGACATAATGGGGCGACCCTTCTCGATCTCTGTTTCACTACGGAAGTATCAGTTACATTTATGAACTGATTTTTATTGCGTGCTTTCAATTGTCGCACTTTTTCTTTCTTTCTCTGCTATGTGTAGCAGATATTTGGTATTTTCCTTCTTACATCCCTCTCTGGGATAAGTCGGCATGTCTGTTTGTATCCATTTAACTCGCGGGTGCAGCAGACACCAGAATACAGATTAGCTCTACAAATCGCCAGCGTATTTGCTAATCGCTAATAAAGGTCAGGGTGCGTGACAGATAAGAGATTACTTGTCTGAGTGACACGTTTTGTACGGACACGGATGACCTAAGCGCTTCCTGTCCGACTTATGACAAGATTACTTTAGATAGTAATAAATTGTTATATCTGAAACACATTGTCGTATGAGTTTACAGATGTGCTGGTGAGTTCGCCTGCCAGGGATCGGATGTTTTCATACCATATATGGGAAAGGTGACCTCTACAGTACATTCAAAATTTTTCCATGTCAGGAATAATTTGAAATCGACCCCCCCACCCCCTCACACGCATGTTTGAAAATGATTAGAGCTTTTGAGTAGCCCCATAACAAACAGATGCGGGGGTGGACTGTGAATATAACCTGGCGCTTATCAAGTCTAGTTCACTGTGAGATTCACGCTTGCCAAGACACAACCAGACTTGCCAGAAGTTAAAATTCAGAATTTCTATTTAACAGGCCGGACTTTGTGGAACAATCTTGAAGGACTTACATAGTCCAGGAAAACCATTTTAATAAGGAATGCTGAAGAAACTGAAACACACGGAGTCATAGATGGAATTATCTTATAAAAAGTAACGACCCTAAGAACACGTGTAAGAGGCCTAATCAAGTGCCTTAACTTCATTAATCTGAGCAAAAAGTATGTGTGCCAGGATTGGCGTACGTTGTCATTATACATTCGTTATTTATCATTACTAACATGTGAACTAATATGTATATATTGCCATGTGAATTTTAATATGCGAAAATCGCTAGTGGATGTCAGTCATTTTAGGCTGGCAACTTCAGCGTATAGAATGATGATTTCATGAACCACCACTGCAAGGGCTGGTGACTGCTTTATTGCTCGTTCCTTACAGAGAACGAAAAGCATCGGCAGTCCCAAGTTCCATATGGAGCAAGGAGGGAAAAGATGAAAGAAATGATGTATATTTTAATTATATACTTACAGCTTCAAACCACTGTAAATGTCTATGTAAACATATTCACTTTAAAGTTAATGAAAGTTTCAAACTTTTCAATCAGTGTAAATGTAAATGAAAACATATTCAATTTATATTGTGAACACTTTTCAAACAGTGGAGATGTAAATGTAAACATATTCTATCTGCACTATTAACCTTTTCATTTAAATGTAAAATAAGGATAAGGCTATTCAATTTAAATGTAAAGAAAGTTTTCGCTCGAGGAATTAAGTTTAATTCTCATCGAGGGTAAATTCTGAGTTAAATGGGATGATTGAATACTCAATACTCAGGAGAGCGTTTCGTTTCTATTCTTTTACCATAGTTGTTGTTGATGGTACCAGGAGAGTACTAATCTCTGGAACAAAGTAAGGATATAAGTGGACTGACGTAGAAATGCGGGACCAGCTTGGCAGTTACTTCTTGATTGTACTTGAAACGTGCTGTACATGTAACCTTGACCAGAGACGTGAGAACTCTAGTGACCTATCTGCACAGAACCCATCAGCGGGAGCCGAAACTACTGTTGGCAGCTAAGTGAAACGTATAAGCTGCCAAAGTGAACTTTTTTCATAAAACCTACTATCCTTCAATGATGAACATTTTCTATTAAAGACTATTCAATTTTTTTAAACTGTTAAAACTAAATGATTATTACATCTGTTATTTGTAATTATACAAATTTAACTTCGATTCAATCATTTTAAATGTACTGCATGGTTGTCTCAGTCAATTTACTAAACACACTCTAAACAGAACTAAACCAGAATAATAAGAATTCCACTGAGTAAATCAGAGGTGGGGGCTTAACGAGCTGAAAATAATAATTGCTTAATCCTTCACCAAAAGTTGTCGGCAGATCATAGAATTAACGTGCTCAGCCAATGCTTTTCTGAATATCTTGTGAAGGCTTCCTTTGGGATAGAAGCGTCCATGCTCTTCTATCTACATCTCTGGAAGCCACGCTGGAGTAATGGTTACCACATTGCGCTAGCGATCAGGTGTTCAAGGTTCAAGCCCGGGCGTGGCATTTGAAGAAGTGTCATAGACCGGGATTTTGACTGAATAACCTGAACGGCTCTGTCACAGATGAAAATAGTGCAGCAGTAATCATTCACTTTTGCCCCTCCCCATCTAGAGTATACTTTTGCTACATGAACGAAGGATTCACCAGCTTAATTAACACGGGGGCCATCTGGCAATCAAGCCCTATGTGAAACAGAGAGCGAAGCGCGGAGCATGGCGTAATTGATTCTTTGATCAGGGGAACACACGAGATATTCAGTCTGAGACGGACCTTGGATTGTAAAACTTTTAGGAAAGTAATTACGTAGCTGATATTCGGCAGAGGCGGAAGAGGTGGTAAAATTACCTTTGATTTAAGAATCGAACGGCAAATTGGCTCGGGTCTGGCAGTAGGTGTGACTTTCGCGTTAGAGAACGATTGAACGGAATTTTTCAATATATACCATGTCTCTCCGATAGCCATGATCAGTTGCCCAGAAATCTATAGGAATTCACTAGCTCGTTATCTTAAGATTTCTCGTACAGAGTGAAAATTAAAAGATTCCGTGGAGTGTTTTATTTTTCTGATTGCGGTAATTTATATACTAGCTTTAAAGTGATTTAGTGTATTTAAAGTTTTCATTATATTTCACTGAGATTTTCTGTGCTAATTAAATAACTTATAGCTAACTTTCCAGCCGTAAAGTAAATTTAATTACTCGCTATTTTTCCAGTATGAGATGTTTTAAATTGACTAGTACATACATTAAATAACTGTCTACTGACGGCATATATTATTTACATAACTTATTGTATCCAGTACAAATTTAACACCGACTCTAGCGACTCCTGTGAAATTTGCAGTCAGCAACTACGGAGAGTCTGGGGCTGGATTTGGCAAACTTAAATTTGACACTAAATATATATATTACTTATTAGTGTATTTCCTTGGAATGCCTGCGACAACGACTCGGGTAAGTGCATCTGAAAGTGACCACTGCATGTATGTGAATTGAATGAACAGAGAAAGAAACGTATGTCTTTTGTTAACATCATATACTTATATGGCTTCTTCTTTCTTTTTTTTTATCTCAATAATCTGATTAGTCACGGGATAGTTTACATTAGGAACCTATTCTTTTCCCATACTGACTATTTCATAACTTATTGTTAACCTTGGATCTTTTGAGTTAATTAACCTCTGTTGGTATCGTCCTTTCTTTTCCTTTACCAGAAGGGAGAACCTATTTGATTAATTTTCATTTTGTCTGTAAACCATAATCTAGTTATGTGTATGCTTATTGTTGTGATCTTTTATTGATAATAAACTTTATTAAACCTTTAGTTATCGTGTCGGTTCATGCCGGCATAACTCCACTATATAGTTATCCAAATAGTTGTTGTTTCCACATGTTTCGGGTGGCGTATGTTGTCACAGAATTGTGTTGTCATTTGGAGTGTAGTGTACCTTGTATTTTCCGTAACAAGGGGAGAGACGTGGCGTCTGGATTTAAAATAATCGTTCGTGTCCAGATAGGGTTGGATTAGAATAAATTATTCTATCCAGAGACTGTCCTTCTCTTAACACATCACCTCCGTTATAAAAACTAATAATATCTTACCCCTTAGTTTCACATTGTCATCACTATCACCTCTGTTCAGACAGGGCTATAAAACATGTATTACCTATCTGATAAATCATACACGACAGGCTCCTGAGATAAACCCTCTGTGGATGGGAAAGAGCGAAGCTCCTGACCGGGTTGGAAGGAAAGTCCACAGGCTCCCAAGCCTCGCAATGACATGTCATTGGGCCGAAGGGCTGAAAGCCCAAGTGCCACTGGTTAAAAAAAAAAAAAATCTACCTCTGCCAAGAGTAATCTTGTTCGAAGGTAGACACCTTTGACGACCCACTTTAGATACTCTTGAGTTTTGGCCACTGTCGGACCACTACTGCAAAGGCTAGGGTGCCGGACTGCAATACACCGTCAAAAACCAAAATCATCACCATTGTTAAACTCAGTCGCAACTTCTAATCCTACAGTTTTTTTCACAGTCCTACACACAATACTTACATGTTAAAACAACAGTCCAACATCTCCTTCTAAAGTTAAAGCATTGTCTCAACATCATCCTTACACGTTAAATACACAGCCCAATATCACCCTACAGTTAAAGAACACAGAACTTAACATCAATACCGACACGTTACTTAAAACACAGTCCAACATCACACCGGACAGTTAAAGCATTGTCCAAACCATCACCCGACACAGTTAAACAACGCAGTCCACAACCACCCTAAT